>JAFVLL020011006.1:0-57556 GCA_021397915.2 Tor tambroides
CGACAGAGCTTGAGAGGTGAACAGGTGAGGTGAAGAATGGCAGATAATTGCCAAATGCTGATGAGCAAAGCTTGTCGCATCAAACAAAAAAGGCTTGAAGCTATAAAGGTGCTTCAGCTAAGTACTGAGTTACTTACTGAATACTTATGCAACATACTTATTTCAGATTTTTTTTATTTTTTATAAATTTACAAAGTTGTGACAGTTCTGTTTTTGCTTTGCCATTATGGTGTATGGAGTGTAGATTGATGTGGAAAAAAAAAGTAATTTAATGCAGTTTAACATAAAACTGCAACATAACAAAACTTGAAAAAAAATGAAGGGGTTTGAATACTTCTGCAAGGCACTGTACATGTGTGTGTGTGTATATATATATATATATATATATTCAGTATGATTCAGTATTAATTTCGTGAAAAGAAATATCTGACTGTAATCTGTTCTTTACATAGTTGTCACACCCCAAATGTCACATACTATTTTGGTTATCTTTTCACATATCATGCTATTTTTGCTACTTGTTTCTATTTATATGTCATACTGCATATGTGATTGTTACGTATTTGTACATGTTCCAGGAAACTGGATTGTGCTGGTTGAGGTCACCTAATATCTAAACCTCTGGAGTGGATTTCATTTGTATCCAGTCTTGCTTTATCTAATGTTTGCACAGCTTTTGTAAAAGGCTTTAAGGCTGAACTGCGACCACAGGACAGATTAATCTTAAGTACCATGCCGCCACAGTCATCTTGACAGCCAAATTAGAAAAATGTCTTTTCACCTTATTTGTTTATATCTAGGCATCACCCGTGCCACCCGTGTTCTGATCCTTAACACCCATGCTTCATTCTGCTCATTATATTTAATAACCAATTGCAGAGAGATTGCTAAGAAATGCTTGTGCATATGTTTAAATAGCTCTTGAAACAGTCTTCAGAAGTGGCAAGCCTCAACATGTCTCCACCCCTTTAAAAAAAAAAAAAAAAGACAAAACTTTCCCCAAGACTTTTTGATGCCATCCTCATGCATAATTGAAGTGGCTTTCCTGCATCACGGGACAACATCAGAAGAGCTTTAGTGTGATTACAGCGAGCAGGCAGTCTTTTGTTCCAAGGCCGTACATGAGGGTGGAGATGCTAGGACCTCTACACAGATGTTCACACATAAGGGTACTAAATACAGCAGATGCAAACAGATGGACCCAGCTTGCAGCTTGCTCAGCACCATTGCTACAGGAGCAGAACATAGCTTAATATTTATATTTGGAGTGTGAGAACATTTTCTGAGTTGACAGCAGAGCTTTTAAGATTATGCGAAGAGGACAATGGTTGCTACTTAGCAGATGCTTTACATCCAAGTGACTTACATTGTACTAATTGTAGGGGCGTTCCCTTTGGAGCTACTTCGGGTCAAGTGCATTGCTGGAGAACACAATGGGTCTGGAATAGGATCTCAGTTAATCTCCAGATGATGAGTCAGTCCAACTTGGAATTGAACTTGTAACCTTTGAATTAACAGGTTAAGTCTTTAACCATTATACTACACTGCTGTGCAAAGGCAAAAACCAGTAACTAGACTAAAATCAGGAGCCAGATTCAGAAAATTCTAACTTAAGAATACAGTTAAGAATATTCTGTATTCTCAAAAACATTTCTTAAAAATTATATCTTTTTTCTTGAATTACCTGAGAAACTTTGAATTACTGAAAAGAATGTTCTTAAAAGTAGAAAAAAATCTTAAAGTTAGGACAACCTCCAGCTGGTTCTAAATCCCCAAAGGTGAGATGTTAAATGAATGGAAAGGAAAAGGAAAGGAAGGACGTGACGTGTGGCCAAGTATGGTGACCCATACTTGGAATTTGTGCTCTGCATTTAACCCATCCAAGTGAGAAGTGAACACACACACAAACACACTGTGAACACACACCCGGAGCAGTGGGCAGCCAATGCTGCGGCGCCCGGGGAGCAGTTGGGGGTTTCGCTGTGTTGCTCAAGGGTCTCACCTCAGTCATGGTATTGAGGGTGGAGAGAGCTGGACATTCACTGCCCCCACCTACAATCCCTGCCGGACCTGAGACTCAAACCCACGACCTTCGGGTTACAAGTCCGACTCTCTATCCATTAGGCCACGACTGCCCCCTAACGAATGTATACAAATATTAACACAACAACATATCGCTAGTTCCATTATGCACACCTGTAGAAATAAAAATGTTATATCTTATATTTATATGTTATGTCTATTATTAAAACTAACCTATATGCTACCTAATCTCAAGACGAAAATATACCTGTGGGAACTTTTTGCAAGACGCAAAATACGTACCAATAAGTACATATCACTGCAGTTTCCAACAGAAATCAACAGTAGGCGGTAAAACAGCGAGCACTTGTAACCATTTTCGTACACAGTTATGATTACAGCTCCATGTGTTTCGCTTTCCAGACATAAACAAGCTTGCTCTGTTGCTCAGTCGGTACGGAATACTACACTTTACTAAGTAAGTTTTCTGAAGTGACACCATTAATAGATAATGTAAACAATGATCGGTCATGATTAACTGTACGTTTTTTTGCTGCAATTAGAAATTCAGTAACACCTTTACAAAACCGACTCACATAATGACCTTGTTTGTAATTGTATAATTTTCCACAGCATTCGGCACATATGAGAGCGCTAATACACAGGACACATTCACACCAAAGGTCTAAGCGAGCAAGAAAGACAAGTGCAATGCAATCTGCACACAGTACAAATAGACGGCCTTTAAAGTGTTTTTCATTTGTTTTCAACTAGTTTTCAAGTGGTTTTAACAGTTTTCAAGGTTATCAGAAAGTCTTTGTCAAAAAACAGCACACAATCAGATCACCAAAGCCTGCCATTTTCTTCTTGAGAAAAAGAAAAGGTATTCTTAAGAAAGCATTTGTGAACTTCCTTTATTTTAAGTAATTTCTTAGCTTCTTTCTAAAGAAGATGTTCAAGATATTCCTCTAACCCCAGGACTCTCAGGCATGTTTTGGCTCAACAATCAAACTTTTTCCCCTCACTTTCAATGTCGGCCTAGTTACTGCATTTGCCTTTGTAGGACAGCATAACCACCAACGTAAGGATGTGCTGGTGTGCATGTGGACATCTTGTTTTTGCACATTTTTCAGATATGACAAAATTGTCATCTCATGTCAGAGTGTAAAATTAACACCCACCAAGCTCCAAATGCGAATGAAATTGACTTTGGCAAGCAAATACTTACTAGTGGGCAGTAACTTTGGAAGAAAATGGTTTTGGAAATCGAACTGATGCACAATTCAAATAAAAGCAGTCTACTAAAGAGGAAATGTTAGACGTTTATCTAGAATGTAGAACTCCACTTGCTTAGACTTACACGTGGAATATTCATTAGATTAAACCACCCAGAGAATACATTAGGAACCCTTTTTCAGCATTTTTAACTAGAGACTGTAAATAGCTCAGCTCATATATGATGCAGCGAGTTTCACAATGACTGTGCTTACGTGAAGAAGAGTACAGAAGTATTCACTAAATTTGGAGCTATTAGGAAAACACGCTGTGGAGCGGGAAGACTTAAAGAGATAGTTCAACCAAAAATAGAAACTCTGTCACTCACCCTGAAGTTGTGTCAAACCTTTATGAGTTTCTTTCTTCTGTCAAATATATATATATATATATATATATATATATATATATATATATATATATATATAATTTTTATTTTTTTATTTTTTTTAAGAATATGAGTAACCAAACAGTTGCTGGTCCCCATTGACTTGTTCAGCAGAAGAAAGAAATATTTACAGGTTTGTGACTTGAGGGTGTGTAAATGTCGACAGAATTTTCACTTTTGGGGTGATTTATCCCTTTAATTTTTTACAAACATTGAAAGAAATGTGAAGTCCTACATTTTGCAGTTTGTGTGTGTCTTTAAGAATATGAATGGGAATTAATGAGTTGATTAAATTACTGCTCAGGATTACTAAAAATGTGGAGTTATTAATTACACAACCATGTATCCTCCAGTCAGGGGCGTCATGCACTCATTATTTTTGAGGGGGCACGAGTTGGGGGGGGGGGAGGCAGGGGTGATGGGTCCTTATGTGACACAGCAGCCACAACAGCATATGTTTTATTTATTTTTTCCTTTTTATTCGAAACATTCTCAAATGCATTAACTATATCATGAAATATCTTGATTCTCACCTTTATAGATTATGTTAGTTGATCTAGTGGGCGATGGTCAAAGTAACCTAATAATGTAATCTATTAACTATGCATAAAATCCTGTCTGTTTACTTAATTAATGCCATAACATATTTTAATACGACTGACTTTATATTTAATGTCAATTTTTATATTTAATGTGAATAAAAAACATTGTAAGTTAGGCTACTAATCATAACACTTTCATTGTACAGAAAGAGAGCATTTACATTATTAAAGAACATTTTTACTGACAGTCTAGAGTTCAAGCACTCTCAAAAACTCCCATTAAAATCACTGAAGCTGTTTACACTATGAAATGAATATCTTACTTACAGATTCGTACACACATTTGCACTTTGTTGTTTCTGACGAGAGAATTCGCCAGAAAGAGGTATTCAGTCAGCGAGCGAGTGAAGAAAACACCGGCATTTTAGCGATGACTCATCTGAACGCCTCTGATTGGTCATTGCATTCATAAGCTCAACAGAATCGTGTGTGATTGGTTATAATGCGCAGTGCTGTAAAAACGCGTCTGTATCTGGCTCAGCGCCAGCCAGCGAACGCAGATTTGAATTTAGCAGCTGAAGTCAGAAGTAGAATGTGGGCCTTATTTGGAAAATTTTGCTTTAAAAAAATATTTATGGCCAGGAAGTTAAAATGGCTTAGACAAAGAAATGGCATATAAAATTATGTCAAACAAAAATGTGCAGAGATTGTAATTGTGATTCTTTCTGAACAAACAACTTTAAACTGATGCAGAAAGGAAGGAGAATTGTTATTATTGCTGCCAGGCCTTTTTGATAAGTATTTTGCCTAGATCCACAGCAAGTGCAGCAAAGTTCATGTTTATTTTTGAAGTCCTGTCTGCTGAATCAACCTGTAATCATGTTATTATTTTTTTGGTTCTCAGGCACTTGTTAAAAGCATTTCCCAGAAAGCTTTAATCCTCTAATTATACGTAAGGTTCAAGAAATTATTTACCACATAATTTACCTGCTTTTTAGTACTGTTAGTGCCA
The DNA here is from genome assembly GCA_021397915.2 of Tor tambroides. Classification (NCBI taxonomy): domain Eukaryota; kingdom Metazoa; phylum Chordata; class Actinopteri; order Cypriniformes; family Cyprinidae; genus Tor; species Tor tambroides. The sequence continues at coordinate 5,237 of JAFVLL020011006.1, forward strand.
AGTTGGATTTAGACAAAAGGTTCAAGACCTTTGGTTGTTTTGGACCAGTGTGGGAGAGTTTTAAGCTGGTTCATAAATCAATGTGTTCAGTAATTGTTTACATGTGTTTTTAAACTGAAATATTTCCAAACTATTTTTCTGTGCTGTTTTGAACATTGCTGACTTTTTTTTCTTGCACTGTATTCCGTTGCAGCAGAAGTGTATAACTGTTTAAAATGTATGAAATACATAAATACTTTTTGTTACTTTATAGTTGCACTGCCAGTCAAAAGTTTGGAATAGCTAAAGAATAGTTCTCTTATCCTCACCAAGACTGCATTTATTTGATCAAAAATACAGTAAAAACAGTAATGTTGTAAAATATTTAAAATTAACTGTTTTCTGTTTGAGTGTATTTTGAAATATAATTTATTTTAGTGATTTCTGAAGGATTGTGTGACACTGAAGACTGTAATGGCTGCTGAAAATTTAGCTTTGCACAGTTATCACAGGAATAAAAAAAATAAAATAAGATCTTAATTATTCCAAACTTTTAAGTGGCAGTGCATATTATAGCCTTTTTTGGTTGTGGAGGACAACTAAATTATAAATATAAATATACTTAATATAGGGGGATGTTTAAAATATGAAAATAGTTTTTGACACTTGCTATCCAGACCAGTGAAAATGCATTAGCAGGGCAAATAAAAGTCACAGTTGGCTTAGGTTGGCAGACTTTTGATGAGAATATGCACAGAGAGAAGCGCTGCATATTTAAGTGAAACGTTCTGCTTTGTTTCAGTCTGCTAAGAGTGTAGCGTTCCTGTCCCGTCTGTCACTTCTGGATTTTAAGAAGTGACAGTTAAAGTGTTTTCTGAGGGTTTAGCTTCCCTGTCTTTTTAGCTATTCTGTGAGGGCAGAACCAAGGTAAAGCTGTCACAGGCGGGCCATTAATCTCCCATTCACACCTCTTATCACCATGACAGAGACAGAGATGTGATAGACTGCTCCACAAGCAAGGAAATCCTTTTGACAAAACTGCTAGTGCTGTTTATCCTTGTGCCCAGCTCTTCGTCAAAGTGCTTCTCTTCTCGGTTACGACCAGAATGCACAAGCACATAATGGAGCTCAGCCTCTTACATCCCTGTTGGACACAAGGGAATCTATTGTCAGTTTCAGAAGCTCTGACTGATAGAAAAACAGAATTATTTGTTAGAAACTTTTTTCTTTTTGAAGGCTTTGTGGGGAAGAGAGCTTGAAATTGTGTAAATGTTGAAAGGATACCAGGCAGAAATGAGTAGAAGACATTTTCTCTATTACATTGTATTTTGGGCCTTTTTTGCCCTTTACTTGCAGGAAAGTGAAGATGAGAGAGAGGGAATGAGATCCAGACATGATCCAGGTCAAATTCAAACCTGGACCCCTGTTTTTTTTGTTTTGTTTTTTGAACAAGTGTTCTACTTGTTGAAAAAAGTAGGATACTTATGAAATTAGAATCACTATTCATTCATACACTTGTTTGTTTGTCATTTTTATGTCTTAATGAAGATAACTATGAAGTTAGTTTTTTATTTATTTAGTTTTTCATATTTATTTATTTTTCCCCCAGCAGTCGTTACTTCAGTCTTAAATGTTACATGATGCTTCAGAAATCACTCTAAAGCACTAATTTGGTGCTCAAGAAAAAAAGCATTTTTTTTCTATTTTAATACTGATGAATAGAAAGTTCAAAAGAACAACATTTATTTGAAACAGAAATCCTTTGTAATCATTGTAAAATATAACATTATAAATGTATTCACTGTCACTTTTGATCAATTGAATGCATTCTTGCTTAATAAAAGTATTCATTTCTTTAAAAATAATATAACCCCAAAAATAAAATGACTCCAAATCTTTGAACAGTAGTGTGTGTATATGTATATATTTATTTGATTGGTCTCAGATATATATGCATTTGAGTTAATTAACCCACTAAAACTATTCTTTCTAGAATTTTCTACTTCAAAAACATTTTATTGAATCTTTAATAGATGTCTGTGATATTTACACATTTATTTCCCCCTCATCATATTTCTGTTGACAGTATGTTGACTCTGTAATTATCACTGTGCTCATTTTGTGTCTCACCTTTGTTTTACTTGACAAAATCCATATGCCTTTTGGTAACACCCATTTTCAACAGTAATTTTATTGACATGATTAAACAGGACTAAGTAGGCACTTTTACTCCGATTGCACAACATTACTCTCATGGCTTTATTACTGGTTTAATGCAGTTAATGTTGTATGTTTATTTACTCAGATAGTCTTCAGCATATTTGGCCAGTCACACAATCACATCTCTCTTGTTATTCATAATGAGGTCACAACTCCAATCAGCAATCTCGAACTGGCACTCAAATCTTGCTGGCTATGAAACATGTTTGGCAATAAGCATGACTGAGATGAGACATCAAACAAGCCAGTCGGCTGAGGCAGGACACCCATAGTGTCTCATTCAAGCAGTTTTTCTACCAAAACTGAAAAATAAATAAACAAATTAATAAATACAAATTTAGCTTACTAAAAAATCACTGACATTTAAGCATACAAAAATTCAATTTTACACTTAAGAAAATGTTGAATTGAGTAATGGTTGTGGTGATGCTAATCAGAGTTGGAAATTAACTACCAGAATTAAGTAACACCAAGATAAATAAAAATGACCCAAAATTTAATGTTTAGAACCTAAACTAGGGGGATAGTTTCTTGCATCCTTGTGGCCCTTCATAGGATAAGCAATTTGGAAAATGCATGGATTGTGATATGATAGGCCTATAAGTAATATCACCCGAGCAAGCTGTTGTTCCTATACCAGTACAAAGGCAATTGTGATATGATTTTATACAACAGTTCAATAAGCAAAAAGTTAATATTAAGTGACTTGCATTTTAGTATTGTCTGTTTTCGCTCTTTCACAAATAAAATGAATTGGTTATCAGGACTTATTAGTTACTTGTGTTCATTTCTGTTACTGATACTAATTTTAACTCCTACGTACGTATGAGGTGCTTGAGCGTCATATGCACAAATATACATGAATATATGTATATAAATCATACCTGTGTTCAGCTGAATATTTACACTGAGAAATCCACACACTTTCAAGACCTTAGAAACCTCCAATAACCACCTTCTCCATAACACACAAACACACGCCATTCTCTCTGAATAGAAAGTCTAGCTTTGAATAAAACAAAAACATTTTTGTGTCATGTTGATTTGATGGACACGTTTGCAATTTGAGAACTGGAACTCTCTAGTGTTAACATGATGTAGATAAAGGCAGTCAGATGTTTGGAAAATATCTGGGGGGGGGGGTTGTTTGTTTGTTTTTTTCTGAAATATGTTGTTTTGAAAAATCACAGGTTCTGTAGAAATGTATCCATCACAAGATGATTTGCAAATCCAGTGTCTCTTGGGACAATATGTGTGATTTATAACTGAGACATGCATCTTTTTCCATCTACAAGCCTGGTTTAGAATATCACACCTCTCTTGTAGTGTGTTCTTTCATCATGATGTTATTCACGGTTGTCAATTAATATTTTAACACCAATTTTGATACAGATTGTCAGAAACCCCCTTTTTTCAGCTCAAGGTTGTTTTTTTAAGCTGTAAGTGCCCTTTGCCACAATACAGTTTATGATCCATCAAAATTTACCATACTCTGAAATTTCATACAATTTATATGATGTAAAGTGCTTAAATTAAATTAAAAACAGTTATGAATAGTTCTTATTCCGGAGTATCAAAGCTCGCTCTGTCAGATTGATCAACAGCTTCTTCCCCAGGCTGTGAGAGCTCTTAACTCCAATCTCCCTGTCCCCCTCTGAAACCATGAACACCTCAGCCCCCTCCCCTCAACTCATTAAAACTGTTGACAATTTTCCTAAGTGCAATTCTGAGTGTGCTACACACAGGTGAGTGGGCTATACAAACCACCTGTAGTAACGCACTCATCCCACTATAGGCACACTGGGCACTTTCTGTAAACACTCCCTGCTACAAAGACTCAATAGTATAATATATGTTTACTTGAGCATTGCACTACAAAATCATTTTGCACTATGCGTTGCTTCCCCCAAATCTCTCTTCTGCACAACATTTAATGTACAAAATATATTTCTTTGCACAATTTTATGTACAAATATCTTTTGCACAATTTCATGTACAGTTATGTAAAGTTTTTGTACAGTCTCAGTTTGTGTATGTGTAGTCAACTAGGTATAGTAGTTATAGCATTTATAGTATATGTATAGTCAGATGGTTAACTGTTGTATAGCTCTATTGTTCTCCTTATACTTGCATTGTTGTATGTTTATGTATGTTTAACTGGTATGTAGCACCGTGGTCCTGCGAGACATGACATTTCGTTCCACTATATGTCCACACATGTAGCGGAATGACAATAAAGCTCAACTTGAACTTGAACTTATATTACCATTACTTATGTTACTTGTATTAAAGTTCAACGGATTTTCAAACCATCCAGGCAAAGCATAACAACTACTAAACACTATCTTGTTTTTGAAAATCTTGTATTTGAAAAAAAAAAAAACAGCTATTTAATTTAACAAGGCATCCTAAAAGTGCAGAGCTCATGACGTGAGATGCTGAAAAACAGAAGGACAATGTCCTCAATTGTATGCACAAGATTTTTTCAACATAGCAAGATATGAATAATTGACAAAATGACCAAGCAAATAATATTTTACTTCTTTTGGGTCCAGTGCAGTGTGCTTTAAATTTCAGGGGAGTGTTTCAGTCATGAAGTACAGTACAGGAAAGCACCTTTAATGCTAATGATGCTAGCAACCTTTCTACAAGACAAGTCAAAGATGGATCAGCTACACAAATGTACCAGCCTTTCAGAACATTTTTGTTTGTCAGTCAACAGCTAAAGCACCAACAAGTGCAAAATTGTCAAACATAGAATGAGAGTTCCAAGAACTCTACCTTGAGAGCACACTTGAAAACATTATCCCATACAAAGCCACAGAATCCCAATTAGAGTCACATACTGCATATCATAAGAAAACCAGGAAGAACAACCCATCCATGGTAATAAGGACAAAAGTCTGAAAGGGTTAATTCAAACAAAAATAGTATTAACCTCCACCAAGTGTTTTAAGACCCTGAGCGAATCCACAGCTGATTTAGGAGCACTTGTAACTGGCCGCTTTAAAATTGAACCTGGCATACCACTTTTAGTGTGTGGACCTGCGCTTATGCTCTGTAGGGACTTTAAAAGTGATTGTAGTGGGACGAGGCTAAAAAGATGGGGTAGTTACACTGCCCTGTGGCTTAGTTTTACTCAGATAAAGAAATCAATGATTACATAAAAGTTCAGTCATGGATTTTTTGCGGTTCAGTTCAAGTTGTTCTGACATACTGCAGGGTGCTTAAAAATGCAATATCTGTCCTAATGTACCTACCCTCATGAAATTTCAAACCTCAATGACTTTCTTCTGTGCAACAAAATTTTTTTGAAGAATATTGGTTTTCAAACAGTTTTGGTGCTCGGTGACATTCATTGCATAGACAAAAAAAGACTATTCTCAAAATACTGCTTTAAATAGAAATTTAAAACAGTCAGGCTGTCCTCTGATGTTCAGTGTTAGTCACAGCAGTATTAAACTAATACTCTGTTTAACTGTGATTTTTGTCTCATCTATTATATACAGAATGTTCAGATGTTTGTGACAGACCACATCTTGTGAAATTCCTTTGATGGGATTGTTTCAGACTGCATCTCTCAATTCTCAGGTGGCTCTTGACCTTTCCAATATGTCAGGCATGCATATGTATCATGATAATGAGGACAAGTTGTTAATGCAGTATCTACATATTTATATCTATGTTGAAGTCAATTAAAAAGCTCACAGAAAGGAGAGAATTGAGAAAATTGTCATGTAACACTGAATTACAATTGGTGCAGAACACCTCAACAAACATTAAAGTGGACGTTGGAGAAAAAACAAAAACAAATATATATATATATATATATATATATATATATATATATATATATATATATATGTGTGTGTGTGTGTGTGTGTGTGTATACTGGTTTTTGTGGTTTACGGGGACACAAATCTGTTTAATGACATGGGTATGACAGAGGTATTACAATTTGAAGGTGGTTTATGAGGACACTGCCTATGTCCCCGTAATTCAAAAGGCTTAAAAAAACATACTAAATGGTGTTTTTTTGAAAATCTAAAAATGCACAAAGTTTCCTGTAAGGGGTAAGTTTAGGTGTAGGGTTGGTGTAGGGCAATAGCACATACAGTTTGTACGGTATAAAAACCATTACGCCTATGGAGAGTCCCCGTAAACCGCAAATGCCAACATGCGTGTGTGTGTGTTTGCATGTGGATAAATTTGAAATTGCATTTTATGTTATATTAAGAAAAATAATTCCTATTGATATTCACAGACTCAAAAATTATGCAGTACCTTTACAATACAGGTACCACTTTAAGTAAAAACTGAACAACAAATCCACTATTTATTTTTGCCTCCAGGGACAGAGGTTGAGAAGACAGATGTAGGCTAGGGTACATAAATTAGATCAAGCAAAACTTGTGTATGCTGGTGGGGTATCGCGAACCTTAACCGCATATGGACACTGGCCTTTACAACTTGTATAAATGCATAGATAGGCCAAAATGCAATGGACTACAAAGCGGCGGTGCAAACAACTTCTCTACTGTGGCCTATTAAGGAGCAAAAGCCCAACATAGCATAAAACACCCACTTTGTAAAGGCGCTTGTGGTATGGTGATCCTGAACGTCCCGTATTCCCAAGCCTCTGCTTGATTTAAAAAACAAATTGCTGTTTCAGCTTTTTCCCCCTCTCAGCCTATTTCTCCAGTCTCTAGGTGGATTTAATATCTCCCCCGAAGGATTGTTTTGAAGGAAGGCTAACCTTGGTGCTGGCTTTGAGAAAAGTTCCCAGGGCATTCCATTAGCGTATTGTGAGTGGTATTAACCCAATACAACCTAGCTAAACGTTCAAATGGCTCTAGAGAGGTCCTGGTAGCTCTTCTACCTCTTACACATTAATAAAAAGTTGCCTTCACTCCAAGGAGCTTTTAAACAAAAGTTGCTCTCTATTGTTCTGCTTTTTCAATCAATAAATCATACACTCGGCTTGTGAGAGTTTCTTGAATATTTAATAGAAATGGCTTGTTTCCTTTTATCTGCCGGCTCTCGCAAGAGAGATCAAGAAATCATCGCTAACCATTGACTCTGCATTGTTTCCTTTTATCGGTCCGATCTGAAGCATGACAAGTCTGAGTTGAAAGCATTGTGCAACAGGTTGAATATGTTCTGACCTAATAGCATGGCCTCATTTTCAATGCTTTCATGAAATTGGAAGCATTCCCTTTGAAAATGACTTCAGTGATATCACATGTCCTTAAAAGGCCTACTTGACATGAACGTGACTAAAGCTGGCTGTTTTATGTCCTGAACTGGCTGTTATTTGCTTTATGTTTGGAGCTAATTTTTGACTTACAGTGCCTTGCGAAAGTATTCATACCCCTTCATTTTTTTCCCCGTTTTGTTATGTTGCAGCCTTATGTTGAACTGCTTTAAATTACTTTGTTTCCACATCAATCTACACTCCATAAACCATAATGACAAAGCAAAAACAGAATTGTCACAACATCGTAAATATATATTAAAAAACTGAAATAGGTAGGCTACATTTCATAAGTATTCATACCCTTAACTCAGTACTTAGCTGAAGCACCCCACATGAAAAAATACTATAGTAATTTATAGTAATTTACTACAGTGTTTTTGAACCATACTATAGTAAAGTACTTGAATTAATTTGTTGTGGTAATTCTATAGTTGCTGTGGTAATATAACAACTATAGTAATATAAACAAATTACTTTACCCAATACTGTACTAAGTTTTCTATAACTATAGGGTATAATGCAATACACTACAGTTTACTGTAGTAAATACTAAACTATTGTATACTACAATATTTATTACAGTTTATCAGTTCACTATAGTTAATACTACAGTATGATGCAGCATTCATTAACAAATTGTTGTAAATACTACAATATATACAGTATAATACATTTTACTGTAGTATGGTTCAAAAACACTATAGTATTTACTATAAATTACTATAGTATTACAGCCTCAAGTCTTTTGGGTATGATGCGACAAGCTTTGCACATCAGCATTTGGCAATTTGGCAATTTTGGCAGCAACATAACAAAACATGAAAAAAATGAAGGGGTATGAATACTTTCACAAGGCACTGTATATAGCATAAAGTCCTCACTGCAGCCTTTTATGGCAGGAAAGGATGTGAAATGTGTATAGACTTTGTGATAAGAGCATTCTTTCTTTCTTTCTTTCTTTCTTTCTTTCTTTCTTTTTTTTAAAGAAATTAATACTTTTTTTGAGCAAGTGACAGCAAGTGAGGGTCAAGTGATTTTTAATAAAACTGGTCATGGAAAACTGTAAAACAGAAGTAGCAAGTCATCATGGCGGACCCTATTGGTTGTTTAGCAGAAAAGATACAGTCACACACCATCACTGTCAAGTCTAAACAATGGAGAAAAAGAATATGTCAAAATGCACTCAGGTTGGACTGTGTGAGTTTTTGTTTGCTGAGTAAGTAAAACTGTCATATATGGAGGTCAGTGATAATGGTGTAAATGTGTGGCCACTGAAGCTGAGGTATGAGTTCTCAGGCGCTGTGATATCGATGACCCCTGTCAAACTCAAGGCTGCATCTACAGCTCTGTTCTCTCTGGGGAAGTGTCAGCAGGTAACAATCTATTGACATGACCGCTTTAGCTCCAGGGTATAGATATCCCATCAATACTGATGTCTATCATCTGATTGTGCTGTGTCAAAAAATAGTAGACACCTGTTGAACATTTATAATTAACTGCACTGCTGTTGTGATGGACTGTGCTCGTCCTCATAAACCATGCTTCATTAGAGCCATTTTATGGGAATATTCAGTGCAACCTGAATCACATTATCATTAAAAAAGCCATAACAATATTAATGTGTAATTTCACAGTATTCTACAAGTTACGTATACAGTTTCATTAGCTCACTACATACTGATGGATGCATTTAAAGCATATAATGAATACAGTTATTTAAAGGGACATAAAAAACAGTATTTTCTTTGTTCTTTCTTGTTTTCACAATGTAAAGCTCACCCACATTTTATCACGTGTATTCAGTATACAACAGCTTGGCGGGGGTGTAATAATTCATTTCGTATGCAAAGTAATTAACCAATCCTAGATAATTTACAAAGGTTTTTAAAGTTTTTAGTTTGATGTGTCAGAGTTTAAAATGATGTAAAATTTAAATTTGAATGAACTATTACAGTGTGTATGTACTCTATGTGTATGTACTCTATGTGTGTGTGTGTGTGTAATATAGAGGCTAATATTTCTGCATAAATATAACCCAAAACATCATCAGATTTTCATGAAAGTAGACAGAGAACCCAATCAAACAAATGAGACAAAAATATTTTCTTTTTCATTTATTTATTTAAAAAAAAAATGATCCGGTGTTACATATCTGTGTGTTGCAAAAGTATGTGAATCTATGCTTTCAGTATCTGTTGTGACCCCCTTTTGCAGCAGTAACTGCAGGTGATGTTTCTTGTAACTGCTGATCAATCCTGCACAAAGACTTGTAGGAATTTCAGCCCATTCCTCAGTACAGAACCACTTCAACTCTGTGATGTTGGTGGGTTTCCTCCTGTGAACGGTTTGCTTCAGCTCCTTCCACAACATTTCAATTGGATTAAGGTCCAGACTTTGACTTGGCCAATCCAAAACGTTAACTTTGTTCATCTTTAACCATTCTTTGGTAAAATTACTTGTATGCTTGGGGTCATTGTCTTGCTGCATGGCCCACTTTCTCTTGAGACTCAGTTCTCGGCTGGATGTCCTGACATTTTCCTCTAGAATTTGCTGGTATAATTCAGAATTCATTGTTTCATCAATGATGGCAAGCTGTCCTGGCCCTGATAGTCATTCCACTGGTCATTCCACCTCGGATAAGATGGACTCACTAATTTCACCTTCAAATTAACTGCTAATATACTTTTGCAACACACAGATGTGTAACACTGGAACATTTTTCTCAATAAATAAATGACAAAGAAAATATTTTTGTCTCATTTGTTTGGTTGGGTTCTCTTTGTCTACTTTCAGGACTTGTTCGAAAATCTGATGATGTTTTGAGTCATATTTATGCAGAAAATTCTAAAGTTACTAAAGTTGAATAATGTGACCAGAAATAGTATTTTCACATTGACCTGTGCCTTAGTGCATTTGTGAGTTTAAAGTCCTGACAGAAACTGTCCTGTAAGCAAGTGGTCCTTTTTCTTAAGGATCTGTACCGCCTGCCCGAGGGCAGGAGATTAAACAGGCAGTTTCCTGGGTGCGATGTGTCCTTGATGATGTTTTTGGCCCTTGAGAGATAGTGGGAGGGAAGGTAGTGTACAGCCAGTGAATTTTTGGGCTATGTTGATTATCCTTTGGAGGGCTCTCTTGTCTGCTGCAGTGCAACTGGAGTACCACACTGAAATGCAGTACACTAGCATGCTTTTGATGGTGGAGCAGTAAAAGGACACCAGCAGCTTACACTCCAAGTTGTTTTTCCTTAGCGCTCTGAGGAAGTGCTGTGCCTTTTTGACTGTTGCTGAGGTTTTAGCAGACCAAGAGAGGTCATCGGATATGTGGACTCCCAGGAATTTGAAGGTGTGGAACCTTTCCACACAGTTCCCGTTGATGTAGAGTGGGGCTGGCTCAACGCTGCATCTCCTTAAGTCTAGAATGAGCTCTTTTGTTATCAGAGCACCACTCCTCTAGTTTCTGGACTTCATCTCTGTAGGCTGATTCATCATCGACTGAGATAAGTCCAGTCACTGTAGTATCATTGGGAAATCGGATGGTGGTTTTGGTAGAATGAGTGAGAGTGCAGTCATAAGTGTACAAGGAGTAGAGTAGAGGACTCAGTACACAGCCTGAGCGTGTGCTGAGCGTGATGGTGCAGGAGAGGTTGGAGCCAAATCTGACAGTTTGTGGCAGTTTCAGGCAGGTTTTTCAGGCAATTCAAACAAGGAACATTTTGCAAAATTGCAATGGAAACAGGTTTTTGCATTTACAGGTCAACTGGCATACGTAAAAGTCAAATAAATGTTCTTTAATGTACTGTAACCTCCAAGAAACACCTCATACATGGCCACTCTCAAGTATAAGGGGCTTTCCTTGCCATTAATGCTTGGATAACCCCTTATTTACACTGCACACATCTGCAGCTCCGACACAGCCACCGGAGCTGATTGCGGCTGATTGTTTCAGAAACGTCCCAGAGGTTGCTCTCCTCACTACTTCACTAAAGATATATACCTACATCTCCTTCGATTAAAAATAATGGCTAGTGTGGTGGCTGCGATACATGTAAACTACCAACATCCATTGCCATGACTTATTGCGAGAGGAAAAAAATGTTTTAGTTGCATAACATCGGTTAATGGAAACAGCGTCATTTCACAGTAGTGTTTTTTTTTTTTTTTTTTAATCAACATTTAAAAAATATCACAAAAGTTTTACGCAAATCTGTAATGGAAACACAGCTAGTGAGGAAGTCCTTTATCCAGGTGCAGATGGAAGGAAAGAGGCCGAGTGCAGTTTATTTGCTTGCTAGAATGTCTGGAATAATCATATTGAACGAGCTGTGATCTATGAAGAGCATTCTTACATAGGTTCCCTGGATTAAACCTTGTAATAAAGTATTGTAAAATTTGTTGACTGATTGACTAACATTATCTGTAACATAGTAGGAAATGTTTTATATATATATATATATATATATATATATATATATATATATATATATATATATATATATATATATATATATATACAGTGCCCTCCACTAATATTGGCACCCTTGGTAAATATGAGCAAAGGCGGCTGTGAAAATAAATCTGCATTGTTTATCCTTTTTATCTTTTATTCAAAAAATTCACAAAATTACCTCTCATTGAAGTAAAACAATTGAAAGTGGGGTGAAAACCTCATTGTGAAATAAATGCTTTTTCTAGTTCATGTTGGCCACAATTATTGGCACCCAATTATTGCAACGTAATTTTTCCCAGGGTAACAGCTCTGAGTTTTCTCCTATAATGCCTGAAGAGTTTGGAGAACACCTGACAAGAGATCAGAGACTATTTTCTTCATCCAGAATCTCTCCAGATCCTTCAGATTCACTGCTTCTTCTCTTCAGTTCACCTCACTCATTTTCTACAGGGTTCAAGTCAGAGGACTGGGACAGCTATGGTAAAAAATTCATTTTGTGCTCAGTGACCCATTTTTGTGTTGATTTTGATGTTTGTTTTGGATCGTTGTCTTGGTGGAAGATCCAAACATGGTCCATTATAAGATTTCTAACAGAGGCAGTCAGGTTTTGATTTTTTATCTGTTGGTATTTGATCGAATTCATGATTCTATGCATCTAAACAAGATGTCCAGGACCTCCAGCAGAAATATAGGCCCACAACATTAAAGATCCAGCAGTGTATTTAACCATGGACATGGGGTACTTTTTATCCCTGTTTGTACTAAACTCATCTGGTGGGTTTGCTGCCAAAAAGCTCTTTTTCCAGTTTCATCTGACCATAGAAGCCAGTGTCATTTGAAGTTCCAGTCGTGTCTGACAACTGAATATGCTGGAGATTGTTTTTGGATGAGCTAGGAGAATTTTTCTTGAGCTCTCCTGGAACATCATGTGGTGATGTAGGGGCTGTTTGATAATTTTTTTTCTTAGGTTTCTGACCCCGAGACTCAACTAATCTCTGCAGTTTTCCAACTGTGGTCCTTGGAGAGTCTTTAGCCACTCAAACTCTCCTCGTGCATTAGGACGATATAGACACATGTCCTCTTCCAGGCAGATTCATAACATCTTTAGTTGATAGGAACCTCTTAATTATTCCCCTGATGGTGAAAATGAGGATTTTCAATGCTTTAACTCTTTTCTTACAGCCACTTTCTATTTTGTGAAGCTCAACAATCTTGCTCTGCACATCAGAACTATATTCTTAGGTTTTACTCCTTGTGATGGACGATTAAGGGAATTTGGGCTTTATGTTCCTCTTATTTATATTTCTGTGGAACAGAAGTCATGGCTGGACAATCTCATGCTCCTAGTCACCCTGGTGTGCTAAAAAAGTAAATATGAATGGGAATATACTTCAGAGATATTTTACTCATAAGAATTTCTAGGGGTGCCAATAATTGTGGCCAACATTCATTGGAGAAAAACATTTATTTCATCATAAAATTTTCTCCCTACTTTCAATTGTTTTACTTCAATGATAGGTTAGAATTTTGTGAATTTTTTGAGTGAAAGATCAAATGGATAAACAATGCAGATTTATTTTCAAAGCCACATTTGCTCATATTTACCAAGGGTGCCAATATTAGTGGAGGGCACCGTATAATTTTATTTTATTTTATTTCTTTATTTTTATTTTTTTTTAATGCAGTTACTTTTAAGTTTTAAAAAATGATCCAGAACCATCATAAGTATCATGAAATTGGTCTCTTTGGTTCATTGGTTATATGTAGTCTACTAAAATAATTTTTGTGTGAAGATCAAACCAAAATGGAAGCAGTTTATTCACCATAATCTAAATATGAAAACCATTGATATGTATACGTACATGCCACATTTCTTCAAGATTCAAGATTTTTATTTGTCACATACACAATTATACAGAGTATAAGCAGCAGTGAAATAAAATTGGCACATTTGGCACGTACGCTAATTTGAAACGTGTTTGGCCGTCTCAATATGGTGGACGGCTTGCATATAGCAGCCCAATAGCAGTCACTAATGAGTCATCTATGTATATATACCTATGATGAAAAACATCTCCTAGTTCTGCCAGAGAGTTCAGTGCATCCTTTGAAATGTCAAAAAAGGTTCTTCCTAATCATGTGGGAAGATTAGTGAGTGATTATCAAAGTGATCCTAAAGAGTTTTGCAATGCCAAAAGATGTACATCTCTTAATTCTACATAAGGATGATGCTTACATATTCATTGAACTTTTCCATTGTGCGTGCGGACACAATGAAATTTAGAGGCACTTTGGTGACAGTCATGCGTGAAAGAGTTTGATGACAGCTTGAGTGGTGCAGTTGATGAACAAGACATGTCACATCAATTTCCTGAGTATCTTCGTGTATGTCACGCCAATGTTCATATCTAGTGGCTAATCAGTAATGATTTGAATGAACTTGTCACATGAGCGTGTAGTTATTTTGCTTTTGAGAGAAGACAATGAAAATGGTCTTGTGCAGTAAAATGTCTTGTGTTTTTTAACACAAGCAGTAACAGTGCCTGTAATTTTCAGTTGTTTAGTCTGGCTCTGTTTTGGTTGTGACCTATAATACTACATTCAACGTTAATGTTCGTATTTGCCATAATTCACTATTACATTTGAATAAGTACAATCGTAGCTTATCAAGAGCAGTGTTCCCTGCGGCTCTTAACAGCTGACAGGCCAAGATCACAATCTTTTCGAATTCATCAGCGATATTCAAGGCTTAAGGTCTTACGGTTTATTGTATTTACTACTTGTCGATAAGCAGTTTGTCAGGAACGGGGAGGGTGTTCATCTCCAAATCCTTGCCAGCTTAGTGAAGTCATTCCAATAAAAGACCACGACTAGCATTTCTTGAATGAAAACTGTTCTGAAATAGTGCTCTCAGTGCAGACAATAATAAAAAGTGTTCGTGGTGGGTCTTAATCTGCTTAATCTGTTGCATTCGATAGTCTCACAGATAGAACATCTGGAGATATTGCAGGATTTTCACTTCTAGCTTTACTTGTTCCTTATAAATATTGTACCAAAACTTGTTGGTTATTATGGTTATTTGGTAGGGGGTTCAGGGGTCTTAACTATGTGAACAGAAAAGGCGAGAACCAAATTGTGAGAAACACATGTCTGTTTCATCTATGTGTTTTTTTTTTATAATCACTATTACATTTGAATAAGTGCAAATATAGCTTATGAAGCAGTGTCCCCTGTGGATTGTAACAGCTGACAGGCCAAGATCACAATCTTAAGCTGGTTTTTATGGTGACTTGGTAGGGAATTTTGGGGTTCTTTGCCATGGGAACAGAAGAAAAATTCATGAATATGAGCTCTCCATAATGCTTTTCCCATATGATGTACCAGTCATGTCTAATGAAAAAAAATATGATGACAATGCTTCAGGCATTTTACAGTTCATGTAAAATGTACATAAATGGGTCATCGGCATGTCCCTGTCGGGTAACGTATTCCATCTAAAGCTTTCAAGTTGGCATGAGATAAAAATTCACCCGACCTATTTGAATTATTATGCATGCAAATTTTATATTGTAAATTACGTTAAATTTTATGTTGTAAATTACAGTTTATAATGTAAATTACAGCGCTTGGAATGTTTAAAATGCAGTTGTTTCACAACAGGACCATTTAAAATTGTCTAAAAGCAGGAAGTTGACTAAAATGGTGAATAACATGATAAAATTGCAACTATAGGACTAAATAATACAATTTACCTTATACATATTAACTGAGATTTAATGTTAAAATACCAACCTACCTATACTACTAAAATCTACTTTGTACCTTAAAATATACATAATATATAATCAGGTAACCAAACATGTATTTGAAAAAAAGATAAGCAAATGCGATGCAGAACCACACAGGGACTTTTTACGCAAAGTCATTTTTATTTTTATTTTTTTAATTACATTGTTTAACCAATGCCCCCAGTTGATGTAGTTTTTCACATTTTCAAGATCTACAGAATGCATTTAAATTTAAATATGGGAAAATGTATTAAACTGAGCTGAGAATATCGTAGTCTTACTAGTAGCTTAATGCATAATCGAAACTAGTCAAAATACCTGTTTCGTGATGGGTGGACATGTAGAACTTTGCGAATGACTGGCGTTTAAATTATGCAGGATTTCTGTAGGATTCTGTGGGCAATGATTCTGTGCAGACCAGTTGCGTACATACACTTTATTTAGCAATTTATATCATTTTCTACAGAGAAATCCACCTCTTTGAAACAATAATAATCAAATCTTCATAGACACCAGTTTAAAAAGAAAACATTTAATAGAAGACATTTAATATCTGTTCTGTGTACTGAGGATGCTACAGACTGTATTGTTTATGAAGTTGAAAGCAATGTGCTCCACTTGTAATCATTTATCAACATACTCAGACAACTTCTCAGTCAATACACTCATTAGAATTCCCAGTGGAATGGGTCTCTCCCTATTATGTTTTTTTTTTTTTTCCATGCTCATTAAACTGTCTTCTAAAGTACAATCAATGCGGTTAGCAAAAATACTGGTGTGTTTGTGTCTGTGTGTGTATTCGAGGGCAGGTATGAATACACTTTTATGTCAGGCATCTTATTTCATATACTCTGATCCATGAGTTCCAAGCCTGTCAAATCACATTGTATTGCTATGAATCAGTGTTTATAAAATGGTTTATATGACTCTAAAATAATATAGTTAATTAACAGATAAAAACATTCATATCTAATCAGGTACTTTATCCACTTTCAACACTTGAAAGTGACTTGACGTACATGTCGTACGTGTTCAAATGCTGAAATTATCATCCTAACATTTTCACAGCTTCTGGAAACGAGGATATTTTTTTTCTCTGCTGCACATAGAATCATAATTTTGCTTAGTTGCTATAATTAGCCACTTAAATATTTCATAATCTGAATGTGTGGCAATGCGCCTCACCATCCGAATTCACTGGATTCTGATTTATATCCTGTCAAATACGTAATGACAAATCTCCTCATTCCCTTTCATTTAATTCTGCCATAAATGACTTTGCAGCAAAGCAGTGGCACCACATTAGCAATCAGCTCCCTGCTCAGTATCTCACATTTTCTGTTAAGTCAATTTTCATCCACTCATCGCAAAAGGCACTTGTAGGACAGACAAGGGCAAGTGATTCAAAGAGAAGCAAATACATTAGGCCTCATGGCACTGAATGCTGAAATAATGGCAAAATAAGGTCAACGGTTTAGAGTCGGAATATCTGAAAAGCCCATTTCTCTCTAAACATTTTCTTTCAACACATTCTCTTCAGTGAAAACAGAATCCATCGTGCTGTAATGAAGAGAATGCAATGCAATGGTAGTCACTATTTGTGATACGGAAAGGCCTGACGGTCGGAGCGCCTGTTTCTTATGTAAATCACTTCATTTGCAACTGTTGCTTGTCATGCTAACTCAAGCCAGAGTTCATTCACTAGCATCTGAATCACTCTGACTGACAGACTCGTTAGCATAGCCATAGATCAAAAGGTTTGGTGTACGCTTCAGAGTTCCTATAGTTATAAATTCCTGTTGAATGTATTTTTGGTGAATTAATGGACTTATTTGGCCTAACTGATGAATGCTGCTGAACTCATAAGGGACGGTAAGGTGAAATGAAAAATAGCTGGCTCTTAAAACAACTGTGAAAGGCTGCACACTTAATCGAATAAACAATCAAGAGGCTGGTGTGATTAACTAAACTGCTGATTACACTATTCCATTTGGGTCTGCCTAAATGAGGTTCCATCAAAATTTTCTAGTTACGTTATTTTTTTTATTTATTTTTTTATTTTATTTTTTTTTTTTGCTGTCTATTGTGTGCATGATTGTAAATAAGAGGCATTTAAGTTTCTCTTTAGATCTGTCAATAACAATAAACACATAATGAGATTTCAGCAATCTGATCCACAGATATAGATACACAAATACATATATTTCACTTCATTTTGCAGTAGCAGCTTCAGTGATTATAACATGATAGGAGCATTATAATGCTGTGTAGCATTCTATAAACAGTTTATAAAAAATGTAATGAACAGTTTTGTTTTTGCTGCTAAGAATGTGAAGTTATTCAATGTCTTGGTTTCTACAGTTGCATGAAACAGCAATATATTTATCTGAGAGCACATTATGTGTAGCATACATAAAGAAAATGGTACACATTGCCCCAAACAAAATGTAAATTTTATTCATGAAAATTAAATGATTACAGTATCAAAGGAAACAATCAACAGTTGTTTGTTTTTGACATAATCATGCAGCACTAGATTATCTATTTTACCTCTACTTCAAATGCTACTCTGTTTATGGAATTAAATCTCACTTCAGCTTAACTGATGTGACTTTATCAATCACAGAATTATGCAGATTTTTGTTTTTGCAAATTGAATGTTGCATTCTCCTTATCCGTCGTATGGTGATTTACCTTTCAAATTGCATCATCCCAATCTTTGATCACATGTCACATCTTGTATTCTCACTGCCTCTTCTTCATTCAATTTCCTCTCTGCGCATTTCCTTTGGGTACACTTGAATGCAATAATTCAAATGGAACAATTCCACTAGCACTTCTCCTGTCTCTTTATAGAGATGTTTCTGAGGTACAGCTCATTAATTAACACACTACCCTGTTCAATTTGTTCAGTAATTCAAACCAAGAAATACAATGCCATTTAAGCATTTTCAGACTTTAACAAACTCTGAAACAAATGACAGCATCAAGATTACAATTGTAGGTTGCACACACTTTCATAATGTGTGTGTCTATGTGTATTGTGTACGTGGGTGGGGGACTTCTTTTCTAATGCTTATTGTTGTCACATTTTTTTTTTTCTAAGAAAAAGCCGCATGGATTATTTCCTAGAGCAATTGCCCCACTAGACAGATTATTTCAAAGGAGATTTGCATGCTTGTGGGGAATTTCTTATTTTACTTCCAGCATCTTACATTGCCC
Organism: Tor tambroides; assembly: GCA_021397915.2. NCBI lineage: Eukaryota > Metazoa > Chordata > Actinopteri > Cypriniformes > Cyprinidae > Tor > Tor tambroides. The sequence goes on from JAFVLL020011006.1 coordinate 24,149, forward strand.
ATGTGGCAAAAAAATAAAACATAAATAAATAAATAATAAAAATAAGTGTGGGATTACAGAGAAAAATGACAGCAACGGCGAGTTAAATTAAACAGTGAAACTCCAGGATTTCAAAAGCGTATTACACATGACAATTCCATTATCTCTCATAAGGCTGTGGCTAAAAAGCTGCAGAAAGCCCCCAGGATTGTATCGAGCCACACTCATTGACCAACAGATGTGTATCCTGTTACTGAGTTCAGATACAGCAGTCGCCACTCCACTATACCCAGAGGTCTATTAGTGGGGCTAGGAGGAGGGATCGGGGTGGATTTTTGGTGTCATGTTGTAGTCCCATATGTGCCTTCTTTTTGACACAGAGCAGAGCCTATGTAGTGATGGGCATGATGTATTTGAATCTGTGACCTCTTATAGTGTCTATCCCTCAGGGCACAGCAAGCACATAATCCGATGATGTTATTGAAATATATACATTAGACTGCCTGTGTCTGAAAAAAAAAGTAGTTGAGAGGAGCTCTTTGGTGTTTAATGCGTTTGTAATGGATTGGCTTTCAGAGGCATTAGCTCATCCCTTTAAGAGGTATTCATATCTGTTTCTACAGGCCACAGAGAAACCAAAAGGTGTTCAAACCTCTGAGCTTGAGTGAAACCCAATCTTCGGGCTTTTATAATCTGAACCTTTCCGTTGAATGAGCACGATGATAAACGTCAGAAATGTAATGGAGCGGAGGGAACCTGTCTTGAAAGAAGAGTCTCAAAGATGTCATTTGCATCACAGAAAGTGGCACTCGATAAGTCATATTCTGACTGAGGAATGCACTGGTCAGAAATGTCTTGAATGATATTTTGCTGCTCTTTGTGTAGACTTTTCTTTTGTTGTAGTAGTAGCATAGCTTGGCACAGAGCATTGTCCCACATACGATTCTCTGAGCTCTCGAGAACTCTCTTGGCAATTGGAAGGGTAGACGACCCACCACCTTCAACCCCCGTCCCCCAATTCCATTCAAATGTGTCTTCCAGAGGCCGTTGGATGAGGAAAGGAGGAGAGCTAATTCGTCAATGATCTTCCTACTAATCCCCCACTCTTTGCCTGAAGGCGCTCCAGCTATGCATCCCTCCCCCAAACCCAGCCCCCCTAACAAATACACTCTCCCTCACACAGACACATTCAGAGTCTGCCTCAACACGTCCAGTGGGAGAAGATGAATGTAATAGGGTAGTTTGTAGTCTGCCACGGTGGTGTCCTGGGAGGAGTGCTTTTGCACTGGCTGTGAATGAGAGCTAAAGAGTTTATTACAGTTTGGGGTGAGGTGTGGTGAGACAGGGCGGTGTCTAGGCTTTGTCTCGGGCTGTAAGAGGAGAACGGGATCTGCTAGGAGGAGTCACACTCAAACAGGAACTGCAGAGAATAGATGGAGTGAGCGAATGTTAGTGTGGACTCACTCCGATCATGCTGCAGGGCAGGAGGTGCCTTCGGAGCCTCCCAACAGGCACAAGTGATCAGTCTCTCTCAGATCTTTGAGCAGGTTCTGGATACAGTTGGATTACTACTGAGAGGATACTACTCATGTACTTTCAAGTTTGGAGACTTTGAGCAGGTTTTCAAAGCTTGAACTGAGCTTGATCTGCAGCTATCAAATTTTTCTGCGGTTTGGCTTCAGCTGCACGGATACTTTTTTTGTGTGTGTGTGTACCTGTGAAGTGTTTCAAGTTGTGAAGTACCCCATTTAAATGCAAAGCATTTGTGGAATATGGGACATTTTGTTGTTCAAGTGGATTTGCCATGGATTCTCTGTTCACTTCGACTTGTCATTATGATAAGTATGTTTTATTGTTCCACTGATTTTTGAGGGCAAGTTCTATAGTTGAATAGAATGCATGTGTGCCCTCAAAAACATAAGGCAGTCCCTTTTTATACAGTAACTCTACCATACAATATATGTATGTATATATATATATATATATATATATACACACACACAGTATATAGCTTTGAAAGATTTATACTCTTATTTTTATATTAGTCAACTTTGCTTTAAATATTACGGTTACTCTCCAAGTGTCTCCATTTCTCTCCAGTACAGGGAGATTATGATCGGCTTTTTGAAGTTTCTCAACAATCGATTGGGCATCTAGTCTTAGGTAGTTAATCTTAGGAGCCCAAGAGATAGAGATCAATGATGGCTTCTGTGTACAATATGTTATCGGACAAACCGTTGCATGCAAGTCGATATCTCAACTCACTCCAAATAGTGGGAATTTCTGTCAAAGTTGACCGGCTCTGTCCTCTTATTGAAGCCAGTGTATATTCACTATATGAGTGTATTGCTCATTATTTGAATTTATACAAATCCATCTAATCTGAAAACTCTCACTCTTGCATGCCATTAACCAGTGTCTATTGTCAGAGCTAACTGATCTCCCGAGGCATGAAAGGGAGAACAAGCATTTGCTTTCTTGCAAATTGGAGAATATTTCCCTGCCACCAGCAGATACAGAAAAGTTCTTGAATTCTTTTTTTATGCAAAAATAAGCTGTAATAAAGCCAGTACACTGCTACCTGTAATTCTGTAGTGGTTTTCCATCAAGAGCCACTTGCAGCACTGTAACTCAAGGGTCTTTCCCTGTAAAGCTGTATAAAGTGCCCACTTAAGGGTTTAGTGTTGAGCAGGGTTCCTTGAACTCTAGAGTTCCTGAATTCTTGAATCTGCTCTACTACCACCGTCTATTGTCAGTGCATATTTAACAGTATTCTTTCTTGTTTCTTTGTCTTTGCAGTTGCTGGTAAAGTTTCCCCTACCAGTTCAGATGCCCTCTTCAGTGTCCCGGTTCCTAGTACCACCTCCAGCCCCCCAGAAGTTTACCTCCCTGCCAACTTTAAGCTCTCCAACACACAGTTGGCCTTCTTTCTCCAAGAGACCCGAGTTCCACCATATGGAAGCCAACGTGGACACCCTCTTCAGCGCTCAGAAAGCTTTGTGGTCTTCCAGACCAAGGAGCTGCCTGCAATCAACATCTCACTTGGACCTTTCACCCAAGACCAGACGTTGTCCAAGGAACTACTGCAGCCGTCAAGTCCTTTGGACATTCCTGGAAGGCTGACAGTCAACTGGAAGGTCCGGGCCTTTATTGTACAGTCTAGAGTTTTTGCTAGTAACCCACTGGTTCAGGTGCTGTTCTATATCGCAGGACGGGACTGGGATGACTTCAAGATTCAGGACAAGCTTCCATGTGTGAGGCTGCATGCTTTTAGGGATGTTCGGGAGATCAAAACTTCCTGCAGACTTCAAGGGAATCTGGCACAGTGCTTGGCCCAACTGGATCTCCCTTCCACATGGTTTAATGTAAATGTAGCACCATTGGGTCGCAGAAAGTCCTCAGGGACAGATGGGCTTGAGTTGAGTGGGGAGACCCTTCAAGTAGAGCTTTACTATACCCTCCATGATCCAGACAGCAATGATGAATGCGGGGAGAGCTACCCACGCCGAGGAGGGGCAACCAGGGGGGAGAGCTTATCCCAGCAACCCCTTCTCCGTATTGGGAGCATCAGTTTGTACCAGCCCAGTCAGGAACAACTGGTGGTGGACAAACAGCTTGACAAGAACCTCTTTCTGAGGCTACCAGAGAGGCCATTGAAACCTGGAGAGACCCTCAACATCTACCTGCTCCTGGTTCCAAATTCTACTGTGGAGCAGTTTACACTCAAGTAAGTCCTTTTCTTATTTCTTATCCACATATGCATGGGGTGGTCTAGCAGGGCAAATTCTTATTATTAAGTATAAGTTATTGCATACACACTGCTATTTGTGCTTATCAGTGTGTATGCACCACGTTAGGCTTCATTCCTGTGTCATTCATTGTCTCGATTTCTGCATGCTCCAGAGACTTGAAAAAAAAAAATCTCATTGACTCAGATTCCTTACAAGGTAAAAACTGATTTCCAAGAGACGAGACACAAATCACAGAGGATCTAACTAAATCTCTAGTGGAGTGCCAGGCTTTAGGAGATTGTGAGAAGTATTCTGCTTTTCAAAGTAAAGACATAATGGGTATTAATTGACATCTGTTCAAATTAAATTTCTCATGAGCTTGACCCAGTTCTTGTTGAATTAGAGCCAAGGGGATATGAGGCATTTTTCTCATCTGGCCTGTGTGTTTTATTTTATTTCTCATCGTGAACAGAATTGGAGGTTATGGTTCTTGTGTAGTAAAATTATTCTTTAAATCCTTGAAGGCGGAGGAAAATTAGTCTTTTTTTCCCTCAGATGAGAGAAATGGGAGGGGAGGTAGGATATTAGCTGCTCTTTGAGGCATGTCGAAGGAACGCTTCATAAACAGAGTCCCTCTAATTGTAATGGAAATTCACAGACTTCAGTTTAGAAATTCACCATGAATTAATTAGGCTTCGATAACTCATTAACCTCAACAGAAACATTCAGAGCTGTGGTGTAGCCTTAGCAAGTATAGTTCATTAAGTTTTATCTGACATAGTCTGAACTTTAGTCTGTGTGTCTACAGAGTGGACCCATTTTTTTGTGTCCGACAGTCATTATGGGTCAGAAGATGTTGCGGTGTGTGCAGTATAGTTTTATTTAAGCTGTATTATTGTTAGACTTTCTGGATTGCTACTGTACTGGAGAACAATAATGAGAAAAAATGCACTGCGTTGTCATTTTTTATGGCACTTGTCTTGGTATACTGACGCCTAGTGGTGTGGATGCAGCATCACACTATGCCCTATTCGCTGTTAGACATGATTCATTTATTCAACAAGCAAAAATTTCTCATAACAGGAAACTTGTTGAAATAAAGCCACTAATATTCATCTGGACATGTTCTTAACAAGAGTGTCTCAATATTGAGGCAAATGTGTGAAAATCTAACAGTTTTTATTAGGCTCCTGATTATACAAGTGTACATGATTTAAACTGATTTTTCAAAAGTGCTGTTCATTTCTTTGTGTTTTATCTCATTTTTAATGAGATATAAAATATTGTGTGTACCTTTAAAAACAGTTCTCCTTTTGAGGACATATAAATCAGTATAATTTGTCATACAGCCTTTAAAAGAAAAGCCTTCTCAAATTACAGAGCAGATGTGGGCATATCACAGTGATGTGTCCAGATAGTGACAGAGTACATTGCTGCTTGTCACTACAAGCATCATGATCCATTTCCTGAACCTAATCCTCTTAATGTTATGGCATATGTAGAGAATTATCCTTAGTTTGGAAGTGAAATCTGAAAGAGTTATCTTCATCCTGGGGCATTTTGGCAAAAAGGGCCATCAACCTGATTGATATTGTAACGAAGCAGTTGCCTAATTTCTATTCCATGTCATGAGGGAATGATTTAATACCTTTTTGCCAACCTAATATCAGTAGTTTTTCAGTTTGCTATGATATTAAATTCCAAACAGTAAATCTCTCTGACCTCATACTTTTATGCACTCGTATTGGAGTTTTTGTGGTCCAATATGGTGGCATTAATTCTCCAAGGAAAAGCTGAAGAGCAATAAAAGCTCGGGCAGAAAGAAAGGAGATGAAAGTCTGAAGTTGAGAGCTCTGAGCCAGTCAACTCAATGGGAGGTGAATTAAACTGTGCTGGGAGCCAAAAGTTGAGGGATACCAACAAAAAAGGCTATTAAAGATGTAATAAAGGAGCTCTTTAAATATGAATTAAGCTCAGCTGAAGTCGCCACCCACTTCACATTCTTTCCCACCATCAGGTTCCTTTCATTTTTCCTACATTTTAAGACATACAACTGTTTTCATCTGTTGTTTATAGAGATTGCACCTTAAAGGGATTAATCATGGAGAAATATTACATTTTGTATCGACAGTGTTGGCCCGCTAGTCAGTAAAAATTACCAGCTCACTGTGGTGGAATGATCATGAAAAACAGTGTGTTGTACGTCTAACAACTGAGAAAAAAAAAATCACAATATTTGGGTCTGCCAGGGGGCTACTTCAGAGCTGTTGAGGCAATACAAGATTGTTGTATCTTATTAGCATTTAAATGTCTTTTAAATTAAATTGACTACGTTAGTATGTGTACAATCGGTTTCCAGCAATTCAGACAAACAGATGTTGTGAGGCAAAAGCCAGTGGCAACATTCAATCATTTGCCTACCCAGGAGGTCACGAAACAATTATAAATATAATGTTTTCAAGCTGAAAGCAGAGCTGTTGAATTGCACAAAGACAGAATAGTTGGCCTGTCACATTGGATTTGACCAGAATAGTTGCCAGAATATGGTTAGTTAGTGTTTATTAATGTTGGTGTGAAACTACAGACATGAATCATGTTCTGAAGAGCTGTTGCTATTATTTATCTCTTTTGCCTGCAGATGATAAAGCTGTCAAAAAAAAAAACACTTAAAAATATACACTGAAGGAGTCCATATTTAGAGACAAGAATATCTTAGAGATGAGATATCTTAGGTGGACTCCATGGACTTGAGCCAGTAAGCAACAACCCTAAACTCCTTAGTAACCACCAAGCAGCAACAACCCAGAATAGCCTAGAAACTGCATAGCAACTGAACACCTTAACAAATCCAAAGCATTGTGGCAGTGAGATTGCACTTTTTATCCAGAAAGTGTATATGCAAAATCAAGTTCTGATCATTATTTACATTAGTTTTGGACCTTTTTTGTCAAGCCATGAAAACAAATTGCATCCACATTTCACATAAAGATTTAGATAGCAAACAGTGAAGTAATAATGGAAAAATAACTTGCTGTTTCTTTATCAACACTTCACTAATTAGTTCAAAGGGATTGCACAGCTCATACTTTACATACATATACAACGCTGTAAGGCCTGACATATGAGAGATGGTCAGAAAAATCTATATTTTTGACAAAATATAAAAGAAAGAAAAACATTGGTAACATTTTTCCCCCTTAATTGATACATCATGTAGTATGATATACAAAATATGTAGTTCATATTCCAGGAGGGAAAAAAAACAACTCTTCAGAGGCCCAAAATGAGCAAAAAATTTGCAATTTAATGCAGTTGCTGATGTTTAAATAGCCAAAAAGTAAGGGCAGTCAGATCTGTACAACAGTATAACAGACTACTTGCATAAAATGCATATAATATCAGCCCTTACTCTGTTTTTGTAAGATGTTATTTCAATGACGTTATTGTGGGGTGTAAAACATATAATGCAATGCAATGTAATGATGATTGAGAGATGTACAAATAAATGTTCCTCATAAGCCTGATGTATCATTTTTGATACTCACATTTATCATGATTTTTAATGTATAATCAAATAAACCTAAGTTACTTCAATCTAGTAAGTGTTCATCTTGAAATACATGCTAAACATAATACATACTTATACTTAAAGGCCGTTTAAAAAGTATAAACTATCAGTCAGACGATACAAGGCATGTAGTAGATTGTGCACAACAGGTTTTGCAGCAAAGTTTTGATCACAGAAATTTGCATATCAAATATGATACAGTAGTCTTTATTGGGTTAATGAATTCTGTTATCATAGTCATTTGATCATGGCAGTATGCTGAGGATGAAACAAGGTTTTCTGCTTGTCTTTGTCATTGTTATGTTACCTCTTAGAGATTTCGTAAATTATATTCAAGAACTGGCGTCCATTGTCTGAATATGCCAGAAATGATGGAGATGTTAACATTTGTGTATCACAGCAACCTAATGAGAGGACAGTGACCGCATGTTTCAGCTACAGCTCACATCCATCTATGACAAGATAAATGATAAACGAGAGGACAGTAACTTTTTAAGGTACACAAGCATACCATTAGAGACAACAGAATGGCTGCAAGACACAAAACAATCCATGAGTTATCATGATGTTTGTAGCAGAGGGTGAAGGTTATGAAAGCACATATATTCCAATTACTCCGAGGAAGGTTTAGTTCTCTCAAAAAACTACATTGCCTGAAGGTCGTGTATCGTCGCCCTGTGTTTTATAGCTCATTGTGTTCAGTGAGCCCTATTCTCCCCACGCTTCTTGTAGGATGTGTCATTGCTGTTGCCACGTCTGATTGGGTGACTCAACGGGGTGTCACCTCAACGCTTCTATGCTCTGCTGGTCAGCCACATCTGGCCTCGTCATATTCTCTCTCATCAACGAAGCAATGCACCCACAATGCCCCATTCCAAGCCCCACTGCTGACCGCACCCATGATCTCACATCTTTATAGCCATCACTTTGTTTTTTACTTCTGCCATAAATTTGCTTAATTAAATGCACCACCTGTGCAAGCATTCACCTCAAGCTTGTAGTTATTTGTGCCTTATGAGGAAATGTTTAGCCACAGAAAATTAGCCTTGGGGAAGCGACTTTGCCACACATAATTGAAAGTAATTAAGCAACAAGTTGTTGGCTACATTTACAAGCTGTTAACCACTATATTGAAGCTATTTAAACAAGCAATGTATTGTATTTAATAATTATTCTAAGTAATTGTTTATTCTTCTTAATAAAATATATACATTTCATATAATGAAATGGATCAGAGCAATATTTGTCTGACTCAAAAACAGTTAAGGTTTTTGAAATGAATGGATCAATCTTGATTAGAGTGGTAGTATTAAACTCAACAAGATAAGTTTACTTCAAATACAATTAAAATTAGTCAATGAAAATTCACTCTCTCATCAGTTTTATGAATGCATGTTATAGGTCTAATTGGGAAAGATTCATCCATGTATGTTTTATTTTTTACCTTGTTTTACCTTGTTTGATCAAAATGTTAAGTCATCTGATGAAAAATTCTCTCTGGAGACGTACAAAATACTGGACTTCTCCAAACATTTAGTCCACTTAAACCCAGCCCATACACATCTGCAATTTCAAAATCCAATCAACAAACAACATAGAAACAAGTCCTACCCAACATTTTTATTTTTATTTTTTAATAATCCATTACATTCAAATGTCCGTCCCAATATAGAATAAAAGATCTGTCGCTGCTTCTGTTTCATTGCAACAAAAAATGGCATACAATGTCATGCAAGTACTTCAAATGAATTATTTCTCTGATCCAAACAAACCGATTCATTAAAAAGAATTTGGGTGGGGAGGCATGTTTGATTATTGCCTCATTTTCTTTATAAGTAATGTTGTGTTCACAATGAGACAATGAGGTTGTAGAGATTTGACAGAACATCAATTACTATGACGAGTCAAACCAAATTAACGGAAGAAGAATGAAGAAGAAATAATTTACATGAAAGGTCTTTTTGCCTGTAGACTTTTTTCAATGATTTTGTTAGAACTAAAGATATTGAAGTTTTTAAACACTGGCTGTAACATTTAGGAACTGCTAATCGACAGTTTGAAATGCGACATGACATTTATTATGCTCGAAGGAGAAAGGTCTCTTGTTCTCTCCCGTGCCTCTTATCCTTCAGAAGATAAATTGAAGTGCTAAAACAGACAGATTTCAGTCAAGCGCAGTCATCATCCTCTCATTTCAAATACTTGAGTAAAGGCCGATTGTCCCACCTCTTGCATACCGCCAAACTTATACAAATTCGGCACACAAGGTCAGAGCCATGTTTATTTAACTATCCTTCAGATCAAACCAAGGCCTTTTGATTTACAGTGTATCACATAAAACTACTCAATGAGCTTAAGTGTTTGTTAACTTAAGCAACAATTTTCAAGACCATGGTGTTTGGTATTCTAATGTGGTCTTTGGAGAAATGAATTCAGAGCTTTGCTCAAATAAAACTTGTACAAAGCAACACAACTGCTGTCACCTGAGGATGCCACTTAATTTTATGTTTGCAATAGCAGTATTGGCAAAACAGTACGGTTTATTTGCCAAGTTCTTTTGCTCATAAAACATGGCCGTCTGTGCCGCCAAGGATTATATCATTACAGCAAATTGGTCATGCAGCACCATTCTGTCAAAGTCAATTGAAATCTTATTGCGCTACATTTACGACATTTTCTTCCCCGCTTGGTTAAGTCTGACCAAGACAGAAGCTAAATGCTTATCACCACCCTAACCAACATATGTTTTACTGATGTGATATGCAGAAATAGATTTTTAAATTGATGTCATGCAAATACATCACAGTCAGAACACAGATACAGTCTCTCTGATACAGTTTCAGATACACAGCCACAGACATAAAAGTTAGCTAGATCTATTTTTTTAATTAATAGTGTACTTTGCGCTGTAATATACTGTGCATGTGACCAGCAGCAACTGCCAAAAGCAAAGCTAGGCTAGCTTATCCACACTTTGTTGACAATATGGCAAACAAACAGTTGTGTATCGCAGTCACAAAGAGGTCACTCTTGGGGACCCTCCTAAATCATAAAATGACAAATTGGACACCCTATGGTCTTGTGGACCATGGACACATACAATCAGAGGTCAAGCAAACAATTAATTGTGCCATTTGGAAAGGGCTAATGCTAATTCTACTGTTTTACACAGAATGGAGTTTAATGAGCTCAATTTTTTGCTAGTCGGGAAGACACACAAACAAAAAAATCCAGCTTGCCTATGCTGTGAGATCTTTTTACCCTATATATGTTTACAATTCAGCATTTTTTCTCGAGGAAAAAGACTTTTTCTTCCACTCCAACTTCCTGTTTCAACAGGAAATATGGTAACACAGGAAAGAACTGCACTCTACAAGTAATTTAATGGGGTCTTTAAAGAGCGACCTAAATAAAGATTGTTGAAAGCTTTAGCTTACCAAGGAACTGGCCAGAGAGTAGAGTCATTATAGCTATAAAGAAACACTTCAATACTGCAGTGAATTTTGGCATGTGTTTATGTACTGCAATCAAGCTGTTATTCTGACTGCAAACCTTCTTAACGAACACTTCCTGTTGAATAATTAGTCAGTCTGTCATGAAATTGATATTACACAAATCCAGTCTTGTACTGCTAGTAACTGATTATTTCAGTATCACTGAAGAATTCCATTAATCTCTGCTTCATTCTGACATTGTGAGGTGTACAAATGAGCGACTGTGGTTAAAGGTTAAATTGTGTAAATTTTCTGTTATATAACTTTCTCTTTTTAATATGTTCTCTTTTTTAATAGTTTAATATGCATGCCACTCTAACAAAGGTTGACCTCCCAGAAAAGTGTAAACATAAAACATTGCTGTGTTTGTTTTAGTGTCCCCACCAGCCCAATGCTGTAACTTGATGTGTACTTGCTGTTTTGCGTCGTGTCCTTGAGGTCCACAAGACCATAGGGTGTCCTATTTGACATTTTAAGTTTCAGAAGGGTGCTCATAAGCACCCCATTGTGGCTACTATGTGCTTTTGATGTACCCTTTTCTTGATGCTGGCTCCACAGCAGACACCTACCCAACAGTTTATGAAGCATTAAGTCACTGAAACATGACCATGAGAACTTAGAGCGACATTTGGGACAGGGCCTAAGTCTTTTAATGAACACCCTTTAATTAATACACCAAGGACACACAACAACACAAGTTAACCTCTACTTTAAAGATGACTTTGCAAAGAGGTCTCTTTTTCTAGTCTATCAGAGTAGCATCTCAGATAGTCAATCATCTCAAAATCTCTGTTGTTTTAGTATTATTTATATACTGTATTACTATAGAATAGTTTGAATGACCTTTTATTTTATATTTTCAGTTTTTATTTTAATTTTAAAGTTTTAGTAATTTTATTATGTGCTTTTCTCATTTTACTTTTCTCATTTCAGCATTAATGTATTTCATGTGTGCAATTGCTCAGTGTTAACCTTCGTGAATGCAGGCAGAATTTGCGTACAGCCAATGATAGGGCACTATAATTTCCATGATACGGAAAAAATGGACAAAATCACAGAATCCAGTCATAAAAATTAAATTTACTAATATACGGAATGTCCCAGAATTGAATACATTTTGAATGATAAACCAAAAGTAATTCTGTACACTTAATCAAATCATGTTATGGATTAGTCTCTGTGAATATTTGCTTTAGTTTTTGTAATTTTAATACTTCCATTTATTCAACTTATTTACATTTTTCAATATTTTTATTTCAATAAAAAAAAAAAATACTTTTAGCAACATCATAAAACTGTCTTGAAAGAAAAATGAAAATATATTTATGAAACCATCTGAGAAAACATGAATGGTAAATGAGTGGTTTAGCAAAGCTTATCCACCATTTTATCCCAAATCATCCAAGTTTTACAATTCTCACAGCCTGTCTATCATGCAGAAGTCCTTGGCTCCCAGCAGAGAAGGGACGGTACTGTCCCCTCCCACTCCTGGTAGTTGTTCAGCATCATCTACCATTACCGCAGCGAGAGGGACTCTGAGTACAATGGGCAGTTTCAACCAATTTTTGCCTGAGCATTTTCTATCGACTGGTTTCTTAGGCTCCCTGAAGCTATTTCATTTTCATGTTTTTGATCTTGCGTTTTTGTGCAGATCAATAAAATCTCAAAAGAAGCCTTCTAAGCTCCCAAACCCCCCTTCTCGCAATCTCTCGCACCAGAAAAGAGGTCTGTGCCTTCCATGTCTTTACAACAATTGTTTTTTCTTCAATGTCTCAGGAGGATCCGAGCCGCAAATTTCTGGGTGCTGTTACAAAATACTTCCAGTCATTTTATCACCTATTCAGACTCATTTTGCTGTCACACAGATGACATAAAATTGTGCATATAATTTATCCTCTATTCCATGGCACTGTTCTGTTGACACAAACAATGGCATGAAATGGCATGGTCAGAAGGCCACTGGCTGACATTGATATTGATTCCAGTGTGCACATGCTACGTTTTGCAGTGCCAAGAAGGATTGCCCATTGGCTGAGTGTCCAAATCATTACATGTAGCGGCAGATAGATCCCACAAATTAATTATCTTATATGAATACTAGACTGTGCCAGCATGCAGTGGTGTGTGTGGGTATATGCTTATATCAGACGGGGGTGGATGCATGCTAAAGGTGACATTATGAATGCATTTTCCCTCCTAGTGCTGGCACGGAGTATAAAATGAATGCAAATATATTGAGATCTCCTGTTACATGCCTGTGCTGATGACACTCTTGAACTCGGGCCCCCTTATTGGCGCGTTAGAAATGCCTGTGTGATAAATGCTCTCTGCTGTGTGCTATAGATGAATGTCATTGAGCCGAGATGGTTGGATATTCATACATGTCTCTGAACTGGCCTCTTTATTAGCCAGTTATCAAAGACTAAAAGGTCACACAGTTTTTTTGTATTCTGTTGTAGTGCTTGTAGAAAGGGCATGTTTATTAGAAAGCCTGTGGTAGGTGTTTGCTTATGTTAAGAAAAGATCACTTCATTTTTTCTAGTGATTACCATGGTTTTACTCTACGCCAAGCCATCCAGCTGGTAATTGTAACACTGCAGGATATTTTTTTCATGATTGAATTCATTATGACTCATTGCAGGCCCACACGGAAGCTGTCCCGCAAACTCTGCAGACCTCCACAGAATTGGGACGCTAATCATTCAAAGTTCTCCACATTGTCCTCCTTTTCTGTTTGTTTGGTGTACATTGTAACATTTAATTATGCTTCCATCTACTAATAGACTTTAGTCACTGTAGACATCACATTTCATTTGACGCCACTGAAAACAGGCTGTCCCACATACAAATACAGACTGTTTAATGGGTAGCACAGTCTTGAGGTCCTTTGTGAGATATTCTCACAACTCATGTTTTCCAAAGTCTCTCATCCTCTGGAAATGGTTCGGAAAGATGTGTTTTCAATATTCCATCGACTGAATAATCAACATCCAACAGTAGAGTACAATCAATTGAACAAACTGGTCTTGGGCAGTCTTTCTTGTATTCAGAGTGAATTATGGCATCTGTCCTGATAGATTGGCTCTTTTCCTCAAAATTGTTTCAACTCAATAGCCAGAAGATTGTACGTATGTACATAAACATTTCATGTCTGTGGTTACTCAGTGTTGACCTTCATGAATGCAGCCAGAATATACATACAGCCGATAAGAATGCATCTCTATCAGTGCGCATCCTCCCGGCAACAAAGTTTATCTTGGATCATTAAATTTCTTTCTGAAAAGCGTTTATTTTGTGCCACAGATAATTGATGAATGTTGCTCATTAACTTTTTAAATGTTCCGTCTTGACACACAAAGTATGACATTTCAAGGATACACAAAATGAATGAAAATGCAACAGATTCTGAATTTCTGATGTGTTTCTTTTTCTGATCATTTAAAGTGCCCCAGAATGATGCAAAAATAATTTTTAAATACCCCTGACTCTCCAACTAGTGAATCTGACCCATTTCTGACCCATTTCCGCCACTGCAAGTAGCTATATGTAATACAGTAGTGAAGGTTTCTGATTTGATTTGTAATAGTCTTGGATGAGATTACAGTGACGATACTATGTGCTGTTGCATTGTCTATTGGTGTGGTGAGTATCAGTTTAAACTGCAGACAGTGAATGAGACTAAAAGGGAAGTAATTGGAGTACATTACAGTAATTATGCTGACACTGACATACTGTCCTGCAGTCTGAACAACTCTACTCAGACAGGTCCTTCCTTCCTCTTTGTCCTCTTAACACTCACACAGACACACACAATCCTCAGGGTGGTTCACCTGGGGCCCAAAGATAAGGCAGTCTTATGTGCAGCTGTATTAACAAAAGAGTCAGGACTAACACCCCGGGCTCTGGGCACCACAGCATATCCCCTCATACACACAGATATGTTGGTGTACACACACACACACCTTTACCAATTACCTGTTAAAATAAAGGCATAATGTAGGTGTGGCCTCTTTTTCATCTCACTGCATATAGGGCAGATTTATATAAAAATATTAATATAATAGTTTAAATATTAAATTAATAGTAAATTTTACTGATCAATCCAAACCCAACTTAAACCCTGATTTCTGCAAAAAAAAATTAAGACATAATGACATAATGATGTGTCGCTGTATACACAGCACTGGCTAACTTTTTAAAAACATATATACATTTATTTTGGAAATTCTGCGTATTTAGACTTATACCTATAATGTCATTCATTCATCATACATATATATATAATATTTTAGTGTAATATTTTTAATATAGATATAATCAGTAAGTCATGGCAACGTTTTTTTTCCCATAACTTTCACGCACCATAATAATTTAACCAATTTCAGCTTTATTTTTGAAATATACATGATTCAAATAGACAAGATTTAAAAAAATAAATAATAAATAAAGTTTTGAAATGACTTGTACAGCCAATTTGATTATACTTATAAATTCAGTTAAGACGGTGGATTTTTTTTAGAGTATATATTTGGATATTCACACTGCTGGGTAGTGACTGATTATATGTCATCTGGATTATGGAATCAGATCCCAAAATGTAGTACTTGTAATTATATTATATTACATTTTAAAATGGTCATAATCAGATTCCAGTTATGGATTACATGATCACAAATTATTCACACAATGGCAGTAAATTACTCATAATTTATTGATTCTCTCTAATTCTTCTTTATCTGTTTTAAAAATTTCCTTTCTATGAAATGGATATATAAACATGTAAATTAATTTGTGAGCCATACTTCTGAATTTGGGGACAAATGTAAAAGTTTAATTTAATTTATTCATTTTAAATTTACATTTTTATGATTTAATTCATTATCATTATCATTTTATCAACTCATAAACCCTCTGCAGTTCGTTTATTTGCCCTAGTTTGGGGAAACCCTGGAGTAATGTAATGTTTAATCCATTTCATGATGTTGATAACAAAGAATGGATTTTTTTTTTTTTTCTCTGTGCTTTTTATAGCAATAATCCTGTTCAAATCTGTAAACAAAATAATCTAAAAGTAATGCAAAAGTAGTCAGAATACATTACCTAAAATTAGTAATTGTATTGTGACTAGATTACGTCACTGACTCTAATTTTCATCGTGTAATTTGTAGTCAGTACAGATTAGAATTTATAAGTAATCACAGCGCTGGATATTCATTACAATTTCAAATTCATATTCAGTAGTAGAGTTAGTGATATGAGGTTCAGATATCTGCAGCAAACAAGCTTTCAAAATGACTCTGTCATAAAGGTGTATTAATCACAAGCTACTAACAGTCCACACATCAGTGCAAATCAAGAAGTGCTGTTGTTATAAAAACAAGTGCTGTATTTCTCACACTCATACAGTATCCACTATCCAGCTTTGCTGGAGCATGAGGGTTGTGTCCAGTCCTCTGGGAGCTGATGGATGAGATGTGATGGATGAGACCCCTCATGCTCGCAGCTTCCCTGTAGCTACAGCACTGCAACTGCACCACTGCCTCTCACACTTCACTTTCATTTCTTTGCTTTTTCATCTTTACTGGCTTGTTTTGAGGGACACGCACACTTGCCTAAGAGACCTTTTACTGTGACACAAATGAATTTTGCAATTAAAAGGGCATGTAGGAAATATTATGATCATTGTAATTCAGTGTCTCATGTTGTGGGGCACGGATAAATCTAATCATACCAATTTAAGGTGGAAAGATTAGAGGAATAAATTTATTTCGGCTTTTCGTTTTTGTAATTATAACGCATAGAAATGCTTTAATTTCCTGCACAGGAGATGAAAGTGGTTATTTTCTTCATTTCTTTTTCCCTGATAGAAGTGAGTATGTGCACGTATCCAAACAGTTCAGTCCTTATTTGCATGTTTCAGTGCATGATTACATTATACATTTGAAGTCAACATGAAACAGCATTCACAATTCATTTTGCTTCTGTAGTGTGAGGTATTTACAAGTGAAAAATTTATTAAATGTGAATTGGAAACTGATCGGATCTTGAAAAGTGGTCTCTAAGTGACTGGTGACTGGAGGGGAGAGCTTAGTTTGGCATTGTATCGCAACACAAACATCTTTAGTCACCAATGCCATTGTGGAAATGTCAGTTATGATTATTTTATTCTATGATCTAATTGTCAAAAAACAAAATGCCTCAGGGGTCTGTACTTGGCATATCACCATTTTGGCAGGCAAAGTTATAACAGGATGAAATAATAATGAGTATTTGGTTGGTCATGTGATACCGTCATATGAGGCTGACCCGCTCCATGTACATTAAAATCATGTACATGATTTTATTATAACTTCTGTGACTTCATAAAATGTAAGTCGAAATGGCTTAATTAAGCAAATATATTTGTCAAAATGCTTTTTTGAACTTATTTGAAACATATAACTGAATTAATTCAGATGAAATTCAGTCATTTTAAGATTATTTTTTAAAACTCTACACCCTTGGCTTGGCTTTTTTTACTGAATTTTGATCTGCTTATTTTAGGTTTTTAACATTTTGTGTATTTAATTGCAAACATAGGCCTACATATGCTGATTTGGTACTCAAGGAACGTGTATTATTATTATCAATTTTAAAATATTAAATATATGTATTAGAGTGATTTCTGTAGAATCATTTGACACTAAAGACTGGAAATTCAGCTTTGACATCACAGAAATAAATGTAAAATATATTCAAATAATGTGAAATATTATTTGATAAATATAATGTGAAATTTTTATTGTATTTTAAATCAAACTTTTGACTAGCAACATATGGTCATTGCATTAACCATTGTGACACATTTGTTGACTACTATACCACGGGTTTATATAAATATAGTTCACAGTAAGTCCACCACTAGTAATGAAGTCACCAGCAGACACAAGTGAAGTAAAATTACATTAATGTTTAATTCACACTGTGTTTTTGTAAGTAGGTCCATAGAGTCATCAAGGCTGCAGCAGGCGAGGGCTGTGTGAAACCACCGTTAAATAGCTCTTCACATCAAATGGTATTAAACTCAGAGGCAGTGCTTTCAAAACACTCTGATCCAACCCCAGAATTAAGTTCTTCACCTTTAACTGTAAAAGCACATTATCACCTTGGCTCACAAATCTCTTACACACTCGACCTGAACCTATGCTGTTAACATGGAAGCTTTCGCGACAAAGAAACGAATAACAACTGGAAGCATATGAATGTTGCCCTAGATATGGCTGTCTGCTCACTTTAATATATTTACGCCAATAGATGATCACACGGTGCTGCTGATCTCTGCTGCCCTGAGGCATGGCAAGCATTCCTTTAAATAGATTTTTGTCAGTGCAATGGTACTGTAAATAGACCATATAAAATATATATTTTTCCCCAGTACTTTGTAACTTTGCCTGCCAAAATGGTGATATGCCAAGTACAGACCCCTGGGGCATTCCCCTTATCTCTCCTCATTTTAATGCCGAAGTATTCACCTGTAAAATATGGAGAGAGAAAAGCACAGTGATCCTATGTACACATAATGGTATTCCAGTCTTTTCTGCAATTAGAAGTATCTACTACTACAGTACTACTACACTTCAATTAGAAGTATCAGTTTAAGTTTCCATCATTTTTGACACTTCAGTTCTGTTACATTCAGGCAGGAATAATTTGTTGTTTAATATTTCTTTTTCTTTTTTTTTCTTTATTTTATTTTATTATTATTTTTTTTTTGTAATGACCATACTTTCTATCTCTCAGTATCTACATATATATTTATTTACTTACTTATCCATCCTTGTTTTACCCAGACATTCAATCTTAAAATAGGAAATGCAATTTTAAAACTATGACAATCTAAACAAACAGTGAAATAATCAAACTATTTCATTAATTTTGTAGAATTTTATTTTAATATCATGTTATATATAAATATATATATATATATATATGTATATGTGTGTGTATATATATATATATATATATATATATATATATATATATATATACACTGGCGGTGGTTGAGGAGATTCCCCCCCTTTCATGTAAAGCGCTTTGAGTACCCAGAAAAGCGCTATATAAATGTAACAAAATATTATTATTATTATTATTATTATTATTATTATGTATATATATAAATGCTATCAAATTAGCCTTTATAATTAAACATGTTAAATGTTACTTTCACCTTTTTTAATGGTTCAGAAAAATGCTGATTTTTGATTTCTGTATGCGTGTCTATGTGTGTTTCATAGTTGTTAAACGTATTCAGACTTCATATATGAAGCGTGCATTTCTTTTTTCTCTTGTGCAGTTCACAGAGGGAGTGTGTTAGAAAACATATTTGTACATCTCTGCAGTCTGTCTCAGCCAACAAGCCCTGCTGAGAATATTTTTTTTCCTCAGTGCTTGTTTTATTTTAGTGCTTTCTCTCTTTCTCTGTCTGGGATGATACAACAGACCTCACAACTAGCATGAAGCCTATGACAGCTCTAACCGCTGTGTGCACGTGTGTGTGTATGCCGAACACTTGCTTCTCCATGGCTGGGCGCCACGGCAACTGAGGCCACTCCGTGAGGCTGGTTTAAATGAGAGGGAGAATCTTAGTGTGGCCTTGTTATGGAGCACCTCCCAGCCAACTGGGCCACAGTCGCTGTGGCTTTTACCGCTGACCTCCGCTCATCTTTAATGGCTGTTTAGTGCTTCGTCCCTCGCTGCGCCCTCTTCCTAAGAGGGCCACTTTCTTTTTAAATAAAGTCATTTGAGGCCAAAAATCTTGAAGATTTGCTTTAGGAAGAGAAAGATAAACTATCTTTCTCTATCTAAAGATAATATATCTGTTCCTCTAGCTTGTAATGTATCTATATATCTATCGATCTATCTATCTATCTATCTGTCTATCTGTCTGTCTGTCTGTCTATTATGAAATCTATATATGACTTTTGTTTTTGCAAATAGCTTGCTACCTAGCTAACCTAACTAGCTAGTTATATGATCAAGGTAACTATATGATTTGTCATCCCACACAAAGGGGTATAATAATAATAATAATAAATGAGGCAACCATGTTAGAAATTGTTTGTATTCTGAATGAGCTTGATTCATGTATTGATAATCATTAATCTTATTCATGATGGATTGTATTATGCACTGCTGTCATTTATATACAACTACATTTCTCACCAGAATGCTAATTTTAATGTCAAATAAACAGTTTGATTGTCAAATTAGAGTGACACATGAGTTTTGTGATCAGATTTTAAAACGCTCAATAGCATTATGGTATCCAGCAGTACGAACGACTACTATTGACCAACAAAACAGCCACTCAACAATCTCCAGAGATAAAATCCATGTCTGTGTGAATTCACTTTAAGACTAATAGGTCTCCATTTTCTCTGAAAGCACAACTCCCTTTAGGTTGATCTTTTCCCAAACAGTAGGTAAGCCAAGCTCAACTTGTCCCCCTCTATCAACCCCATGAGTAGGTTTCTGGACCTAAACCCTGTTTAGAATGAGCAAGTAAGCTGATGGGAAAAGACAGGCTTTGCCTCAGGAAAATAGCTTCTCGCTGGCCTTGTGCTCTCTCTCTCTCTCTCTCTCTCTCTCCCTCTCTGTGCATTATGGATGGCCCTCACAGGTTTCAGCCTCATGGTGTGCTGGATGAGAGTGAACGCTGGGGTGAGCATCAGTATGGTAGTTTCACACTTACAGGGGTGTGTAGGAGTGTGTGTGAATGCAAAGAAAAGAGGTGGTAGATGTGAAGTGCTGGAACGAGCTTACCTTTGTACTCTTGGCAAAATATGCATGCAGGTGCATAAAGATATGCAAATGTTAAGTCTCAAAGTATGGCTCCTACTGTATCTTTGGGTGCTCAGAACTGCAGCTGTTTTATTGTGTAACACTTATGTTCGTTGTATTCACACCTGAGCTTTTGTTTCATATGCACAATGGAGCCGCCTTTATAGTCTTACCATCTTTTCCAAATGGTATTAGTTTTGTTCTATTTCAAAATTGAAGCTTTTAAACTGCAGATTATAAAATTCACCCTTCTAAATGTAAAAGTAGTTATCTGCTTGATTAATTACCTCTGCCTTAATTAAGGTACTCAATTCTCCCCTGGACACATTATGTGAACTCAGTGGCCTTTTCTGTAGTCGCTAAATAAAGCCACATTTCAGTAATTGCTTTAATTTAACTGAGATTATTACAATCTCTTACAAAAGGGTTCTGTGGCAGTACCATAGTGCAGTGTCAGATGGTAATTTGATATAATAGATTATACTGTTTGATACTATGTTCATACACCATGGTACACTACCATTCAAAAGTTTGGGGTATGATTTTTAAATGTTTTTGAAAGTCTCTTACACCCACCAATGTTGCATTATGTGTGTATGTATGTATGTATTTATTTATTTAGTAATATTGTGAAATATTATTACAATTTTTAAAAAAAATATTTTTATATTAATGTATATTAAAATAGAAAAAGAGTTTAAATTTCACAATATTATTTTTTAATAAATAAATACATGCATTGGTGGGTTAAAATTTGGATTAAAAAAAGGGATATTTTACAACAACATTTTTGTTCAGTAGTTCAGAATACTAATATTTGCCTGTCAGGATTCAGATTTTGCAATCTCTTTGCTGACATCTTTATAAAATTGGAAATGCAAAATTTGAATCTTCTAAAGCGAATCAAAAATGTAATATATTTTTATCTAAAATACTTCTGGAGTAAAGATAAACCCAGCTGGCCAGCATTTAGAATTTTATTTTGTTAATTAAAAAGGCCTTTTAATCTAGCTTTGAAAATTTGAGAGAAATC
Source organism: Tor tambroides (assembly GCA_021397915.2). Classification (NCBI taxonomy): domain Eukaryota; kingdom Metazoa; phylum Chordata; class Actinopteri; order Cypriniformes; family Cyprinidae; genus Tor; species Tor tambroides. Next base: position 45,773 of record JAFVLL020011006.1, read on the forward strand.
ACTCAAGTCCCTTCAAATTGTCATACATTATGTTATAATTTGCTGGGTTCATGGCATCATTTGTCTCTATGGAAACCTATGGCTTGGCACATTTGCTTCTACATTAATAAATCATTAGATTCATTTGATATAATGAGGGAAATGATTGAACAGCTGAAGGTGCCAGTGTTATTTGAGCCTTGCCATCTTCATTTTGTCAGACAGAGGAATGCATGCTCATGAAAATCAAACTGCTCCATCCGAAAAATCATTTTGAAAGTTTATAGCTGTTTCCATGCCTTAGTTTTATGTAGCCGTGTTGTTTTGGAGTCTTAAACCCAGTCACTTGCTTAATGTCAACATCAAGATCCATATTGCATGTGCTTTATTTTTGTGGTGGAGAACAACACAATTTATGAGGGGGATCATATGATAACAGACCTTTATGAAGATCATTGAAATCCAGTTATGAGAACCCTTGTCACAGTCCCTGACCTCTAACACACACACATACACGCACGCACACACACACACACACACACACACACACACACACAATCACGCAAAGCACAAAGAAAGAAAAGAATGCTTTGTTCCATTTGAGCAAACGCTGCTGTATAAAGCGTGTCTGTCTTCAGAGCGTGTGAAAAGTAAATGTTGCCTCATCAGCTCTGTGTGGTAGTCTGGTCTGATCCCTTGATGGAACGCAGATTTTAGACTGTGGAAATGATTACATCTCTCTCACGTTTTCATCTGCCACTTGTCTTCCAGTTCCGGATTACTCATCTACTATTTTTTTCTTTTTTGTGTTTTCGTCTTCAAGGAATATTCCGGGTTTTATGTAAGTTAAGCTCCGCCGACAGCATCTACTTCTGAAAATATTTAGACTTGTACATCAGTTTGGGGTGGACTGACACAAATAAGTATTTCTAATATTGAAAAAATGACACATTTCTGGTTTATATCTTTTTTATTTAAATTTGTGAGTTTCTCAACATGAGCACAAACAAATAAAGTGTGAGGTGCAGTAAAGGAGTTGCATGGATGACTGAATGTCAGTGTTAAAGCAGGGCCCTGAGCGAGACAGAGGGTCAGAGTCTGTTAAACAGGCTGGATCTCACTAACGTTTGAGACCTTAGTGCTCTTCAGTGAACCTTACAGTCCCTGTGGCGAATGGTTTACGTGTCATGATTTAAGGATGAGAAATCATGATCATTGTCACTGTGTCAGTCCCACATATGCAGCCAATCAGAGACCAGGAAGAAATATGTAGGATAGTGTGTGTGGTAGTGTGTAAAATATTATTATGGACATCGAATATGTGCTCAGTGTGTGTTCAGTCAGCTGGAATTGCTGCAGTCTCTTTCCAAAAAAAAAAAAAAACTATATAGGTACCATGGTTCAGTGATGTATCGGATAATACCAGGTAATATCACACCAAATTAAATACCAGAACAATTTTTTTATACTATGTTATTTAAATATTATCATGGTACTTTAAATATCAAAAAACATGATTACTGGGGTTTCTCTGTTTTAAATGTATATGCTAATAATTTTGTTTTGTTTGTTGGTTTTATATTTTGATTTGATTGTTTTGTGTTTTAATTAGTTTTTGTTCTTTGCTTTTCTGTTCTGTGTTTTATTTTGTATTCTGTTTCAGATCAAATAATCTTTTCTTTCCTTTTCTTTTTGTTTCAGATCAAAGAATTAAAAATAATTTATTTTTTGTTTTTTTTAATTGTTTTTGAAATCTTTTTATTTTGTTTTGTTTTGTGTTTCAGATCAAAGATTGCAAATGAGATCTCTTTAATACTGTTTCTTTTAGACAGTAAAAACATTAAATGAAGAGCAGACTTTTTGCTCATTTTTCCTGAGGAAAACACCCAGTAATTTCACATTTCTGTGCTTAGATTTGCTGAAATGCCAAAGTCTGTACATCACTATACTTCATATATCTATATATAGTTTATACGATGTATGTATACTTCATGTTGTCTTATTTGTGGGGGGGGGGGGTTCTTAGGAGAAACACAGTTAATACCGTCGACATTAGGTTTACTGAGTTATAAAACAGCAACCTCTGAGCAATAAAATATTCCTGTAAGCATACACAAAGTCCACATGAGTTCAAATAACAGTGGTGCAGAGTCATCACTGCATCATTGCTGTGGGCTGATTAGACGAGAGCTACCGAAAAAGAAAATAAAAAACAAAAACAAAACACATACATAAGCAGGGACAGCAGCAGCGGGGAGAATGTTTGTGTATATATATATATATATATATATATATGTGGGTGTGCATGCATTTGTGCACATTGCCGATGCATTTGTGCATCCATACGTGAAAGCAAAAGAGAGGAGGGACAAAATGAGGAGACAGGAACTGATGCACAACGGTTTAAGCAGTGCCAGGGGAAGAAGATTAGGATAGAGGTGACCATAAGGACAGCTCAGTATATTAAACAGAAGAACAGGCATGTGGGGGTGAGCCGAAGATCAGAGAGGGTAGTAGTCTTTGAGCCTGCTCAATTACATATTTGTTTTGTTTCCTTGTATAATTTCCCTTTCTTTGTGGCATATGTTCCTAAACGAACAAAACAAAGCATGATTTAAGTGAAGAAACCATGACCTAAAGTGATACCTTAGCTGTGAAAATAGTTCCAGAAAACAATGAAGTCTATTTAGCACTTTAACACAACATAGGCATGCTAAATGTAAACTGCAGAATTATCCTTCGAAGATACTCAGCTTTGACCAAATTAGACAATCATTATAAATATTTTCAGTTCTTCAATTCCATTCAGTTCTAAAAATAAGGTGAAGCAACACTTTTAAAAATGTCTCTGTGTATTTTAATACTGATTAGACCAATTTAGTTGCCTGTTTACAATTTGAAATCATTTGTGAGTCTCCTATACGCTTGAGTCTTACAGCTCTTTTTTGAATAGCGCTATTAAGCTTGGGTGATAATGTAAGCAATGTTAGTTTGAATCCGGCTTGCAACACACCCTTCATTACTCTTCATTACTTCATTTGCTATCTCTTTCTTTACTGGACCTATAAATAAAAGTGGCAAAAAGCCAGAATGTATTCTCTGGTAGAGTTCCCTCCTGTGGCACAGAGTGGAGGAATGCGGATTGAAGATTTTCTGAAATCCATCTGTGACACGCTACATATTGTGCTTATAGAAATTCATGGCTTTGCGCTCTACATTTATGGCGTGCTGTTCAAAATGGAAAAAAATCTGACTCTGGCCCGATTGTAGTCATTGAGGTGCTGACCTTGTTAAGGAGGTCCAGGACCTTTTGAACTGCGCTGTACTTGAGCCGTCTGTTGCAACAGACCTCTTGCTGGACAGACAGGTTTACTGCACCACACTAAATTCAGGAAAAAGGACCAGATGTCCCGTTTCTCCCAGGACAGTCCTATACATTAGATGCTTTTCACGTGTCCCAGCTCATTTGAAATATGGGACAGTATCTGGGAAAACGGGACATCTGGTTGTCCTGGGAGAACAAACAGAAACCGACTCCCCAATGCAACACATTTTACTTCAACTAGAGTGGCCCGCTCATAGATCTGTCTTAACAAGAACTGATTAAGTGGACTCCATCATAAAGCTGGTCCACAAAGAGCCTGTAACACTCCAGGCATTGGAAACAGTGAAAGATAAATGCAAAGAACCTTTCCAAGCACCTCTACAAGCAAAGAAAGGCGTGATTATCGAGATGAGGCACCTAGTGAAAGTTTCATAGAGCATCTGTGCTGTAAGAAGTGATTTATTTAAGAGGAAAAGCATGTACGAGTGAGAAATACACTAGAAAGTGTGGGAGAGATGCAAGGAAGAAAGAGATTGGGCAAAGGTGGGTGGTGAAAGATAGTGGTCTGAATGTAATAACTATTGATGTGTGGTAAGAAGTGGAATGGAAAGAGAGACAGAGAGCGAGAGATATGCCTGCTCTCACAGTCGAGATGTGCCGTTTTGTTGCATTTGTCATGAGGAGTTAATGAGAAAAGGCTCTTGTGTTGAAGCTGTATAAACACACACCTCAGCTGGTCTGACATCCTGACATAGAGGTCTGATTTGTTTGGCAAGCGATATATGAATGTATTTTCACATTCAAATGAACATTTGCAACAAAGGTACATTTTTACAGTTAAACTGCAGTTTTACAGTTCATACATACAAAGATTTGAATACACCTTCTATGATGATCATCGTTTCTGAATAAATTAATTAAAATTAATTGGCATGTTCTGCAACACTTTAAAAGTGAAATGCCCAGAAGTATAATGTGCCACTTACACTAAATCTAACCAATAATGATAACAAAAGCAAACATGAGATAAAAAAACATATTTGCTGAAGCAATCATGCCATTTAGCTTGCTTCTAAGAAATCTCTGAGTTCCTTTTTACTCATGTTTCATGGGACTTATGCCCAAGTGCTCTGCATCACAATTACAGTGCTGTACCAGGTGAGCTACCAAGCAAGTCTACTATGTTAGAAAAACCACATATGGAGCTTGTTATGTAATATAAAAATATATTAGTTTACATGTCATGCATTATGGTAAAAGTATTTTGAGATCATATAAAATTTTAAATTAACTGCTTGAAAATAAGTTTTTATTAGTGATTAAACTGACCCTGTAATTAAAATTATATATATATATATATATATATATATATATATATATATATGAACCTGGATCACAAAACCAGTTTTAAGGGTCAATTGTTCAAAACTGAGATTCTGAAAGCTGAATAAATAAGCTTCGCATTGATGCATGGTTTGTTAGGATAGGACAATATTTGGCCGAGATACAACTATTTGAAAATCTGGAATCTGAGGGTGCAAAAAAGTCAGAATACTGAGAAGATCACCTTTAAAGCTGTTTAAATGAAGTTCTTAGCAATGCATATTACTAATCAAAAATTAAATTTTGATATATTTACGGTAGGACATTTACAAAATATCTTCATGGAACATGATCTTTACTTAAAATCCTAATGATTTTTGGCATAAAAGAAAAATTTATCATTTTGACCCATACAATGTATTGTTGCCTATTGCTACAAATATACCCGTGTACGATGAGTCTATGTTGGTTTTCTTATTATTTCTTATGAAAATAAATATTTAAACAGAACTACTTCACTGCTTTATATTATTCCTTTCCTTTATTATGAAAACTATTATTTGTCATTGAACCAGATAAGGTTTTGTTTCACATAGTGGTCAATAAAAGGCTATCAGAAGTCAAAAGCTTCCTTTTCACTTCCTCTGTTGCTTTTTCATCTGTCCTGTTACACTGTTCACTCTATTATTGTCTTTGACACTGATTCAGTTTTGAAAAAAAATGGGAAGATAGTGAATGGAAAGAAGAGAGATAGTGGTATTTTACTGCATTTGTCATGAGGAGTTAATTAGAAAAGGCTCTTGTGCTAGTTTTGTCACCACACCATAGAGGCTTGATCCACTTGAAAGGCTCAAGTGGCAATAAGATGTATGAGTGTTTTTCTGTGCAGTCCTTGCCGGAATTACATCACGTTACCCTTTTTTTTCCCCCACTCCTTACACCTTTATTTTCATCTTTCTCTCTCATTCAGACACTTTTTCAAAGTATGCGTTCCAAACCCCTGTGGCAAACATTGCTGCAAATTTGCCATGTTCACATGCAAATTAGATCTGTGGCAAACAGTCTGCCTGAAATTTATTTCATATTAGCAATTGTTTTATCTTAAATAAACATTTTCAGGGTCACACGCTCACGCTGCTTTTTAAGCTATGAAAGTGTTTATTGTAATTATGAGAGAGAAGGTTTTGTTTAATAGAGAAGTCAGTACAGGGCTCTCAAAAGCCTCTCTTTCGGTTGCTCTCCCTTGGTTGTCTGTTGCTTTCTCATCTGTCCTGTTAAACTGTTGGTTCCCTTATTGTTTTTGACATTAATTCAGTGTTGAAAAGAAACTGATATTTGGTTGATCTTCAGAAGCAGTCAGCCTGGCATTTATCATACCATCAAATTAATTTATTGCGTCAGTCTCTCAGGTTTGAAAGTGAGGCCAGATAAAGAGAGAGATGAGGGCTGAAAGGGGGGATGCTTGCAGATGAAAATATTTGCAAATGTAGATAAAAAATCTCTTAGAACTCACATAAAACTCAGATCTGATTAGTACTTAATCCGAGTGTGCGTCCTCCTGTGGTTTCCACTGTCATCAGATCTGTCCCAGCACGCCATGCATCCAGACAGATCTGTCATTCTCATGTAATGAGACTATGACACTGGAGTTGTGCCCCACTTCATGTACTCACTAAAAGTGAGTAGTTTAGTGAAGATTAGGAAAGTACTCATGAGTGTGTGGTAAGGCCCTATGCCAGTATAGATGTAACACTATGTCATAAAATTGATATCACAGACCCCATGTTTAACCAGACATCCAGTTTCACAGGATCACCTTAATAATTCATTAAAAATGTCCCTGTTTTGACTTCTTACTACAGTCTCCTATTGTTTTTGGCCAGATGATATTGCAGAAATGGAAAGCATTTCTTTGCTGATGCAAGTTACTGATACTTTACATCTCTTTCAGCAAATCAGCTTGCAATCCATTTGGTTGCCATAACAATAACATGCTTGCTGCTGCTCCCTGCAGTCCTCTCAGTGTAAGCAGCATTAGCAGGGTAGCCAAGCTGAGGAAATGCCCAAACAAAAAGGTTTTGACATTTTGTTGCATTCGATTTTATGGTTTGTATTCTCATCTTCTGAATCTTATTATTATTATTATTATTATTATTATTATTATTATTATTATTATTATTATTATTATTATTATTATTATTATTATTATTATTATTATTATTCCATTATTATGGAATTGAATTTATTATTCTTTTTTTATTGTTTCCTCTGCTCTATAGACTAGTTGCATAGACTGTGCATTAACACTTTATTTTAAGGTCCAATTCTTGCTATTAATAAACTATTAACTATGACTTTTGCCTCAATAAACTCCTAATTTGCTGTTTATTGACAGTTAGTAAGGTAGTTGTTAAGTTTAGGTGTTGGGTAGGATTAGGAATGTAGAATATGGTTTAGAATTTATAAGTTCTAATAAATAAATAGCCAATATGCTAATAATAGGCATGATAATAAGCAACTAGTTAATAGTGAGAATTGGTCCCTATACTGAAGTGTTACTGACTGTGCAAACAGTTGCCTTTCTCTTTGCAGAAAGGCTTTTATTTCCCACACTTCAAACATATATACAGGTCCTTCTCAAAAAATTAGCATATTGTGATAAAGTTCATTATTTTCTGTAATGTACTGATAAACATTAGACTTTCATATATTTTAGATTCATTACACAACTGAAGTAGTTCAAGCCTTTTATTGTTTTAATATTGATGATTTTGGCTACAGCTCATAAGCAAAATTCCTATCTCAAAAAATTAGCATATCATGAAAAGGTTCTCTAAGCGAGCTATTAACCTAATCATCTGAATCAACTAATTAACTCTAAACACCTGCAAAAGTTCACAAGGAGGCTTTTAAAAACTCCCAGCCTGGTTCATTACTCAAAACGCAATCATAGGGTAGACTGGAAGCCTGACTGCTGTCAGAAGGCCATCATTGACACCCTCAAGCAGAGGTAAGACACAGAAATTTCTGAGCGAATAGGCTGTTCCCAGAGTGCTGTATCAAGGCACCTCAGTGGGAAGTCTGTGGGAAGGAAAAGTGTGGCAGCTGCACAACGAGAAGAGGTGACCGGACCCTGAGAAGATTGTGGAGAAGGACCGATTCAGACCTTGGGGGACCTGCGGAAGCAGTGGACTGATCTGGAGTAGAAACATCCAGAGCCACCGTGTACAGGCGTGTGCAGGAAATAGGCTACAGGTGCCGCATTCCCCAGGTCAAGCCACTTTTGAACCCAGAAACAGCGGCAGAAGCGCCTGACCCTGGGCTACAGAAGCAGCACTGGACTGTTGCTCAGTGGTCAAGTACTTACCGGATGAAAGCAAATTTTGCATGTCATTCGGAAATCAAGGTGCCAGAGTCTGGAGGAAGACTGGGGAGAGAGGAAGTGCCAAAATGCCTGAAGTCCAGTGTCAAGTACCCACAGTCAGTGATGGTCTGGGGGTGCCATGTCAGCTACAGGTGTTGGTCCACTGTGACATCAGGAGCAGGGTCAATGCAGCTAGCTATCAGGAGATTTTGGAGCACTTCATGCTCCATCTGCTGAAAAGCTTTATGGAGATGATTTCATTTTCCAACCGACCATGGCACCTGCTCACAGTGCCAAAACCACTGGTAAATGGTTTACTGACCATGGTATTACTATGCTCAATTGGCCTGCCAACTCTCCTGAACCTGAACCCTTAGAGAATCTGTGGGATGTTGAAGAAAGTTGAGAGGCATAAGACCCAACACTCTGGATGAGCTTAAAGACGCTATCCGAAGCATCCTGGGCCTCCATAACACTCAGCAGTGCCACAGGCTGATTTGCCTCCATGCCACGCCGCATTGAAGCAGTGTTTTCTGCAAAAGTTTGACCAAGCAGTGCATAACTGAACATAATTATTTGAAGGTTGACTTTTTTTGTATTAAAAACACTTTTCTTTTATTGGTCGGATGAAATATGCTAATTTTTTGAGATAGAAATTTTGGGTTTTCATGAGCTGTATGCCAAAATCATCAATATTAAAACAATAAAAGGCTTGAACTACTTCAGTTGTGTGTAATGAATCTAAAATATATGAAAGTCTAATGTTTATCAGTACATTACAGAAAATAATGAACTTTATCACAATATGCTAATTTTTTGAGAAGGACCTGTATATATATATATATACTGTATATATGAATCATGAAGTTACATATTATAGTTTTGAAGTGACACTGAAATGTCAGCTGCCTGACGAGAGTTGGCTGAGGGTACGAGGGTGATTTTCCTGTTCTTTGCAGCAGTTGGCAGGACTGAGTTCCGCTTGCCTTATCAAATAAATTGGAGAGCTGCCTTTTTTTTCCCCTATTGCCTCGGCAGAAAAGGTTTTGGCTCACCCGAGGGTCTTCCGCTCATGCCTGCTACTGATGGGAAAACTACTTAGAATAATTGTGTTCCATGCAGGAGGATTGCAAACCACCGCATGGCTCTCAGTCTCTCTCTCCTACATTGTTGCTCATTGTCTCTCTCTCTCTCTCTCCCTGTATCGTTCTGGCTCATTCTCTTTCTTTCTCGGTCTTTCTCTCTGAATTGAGAACATAGGACCTTCCCAGCTTTCAGCAGGAAGAGAGGAGAGGGGGCTGCTTGAGTCTCTGCGTCACCCTTGTGTCAAGGCTTATTATGTAGTAATATGGTGAATATTGATAGAGTTTATCCATTATATTTTTTGCATTAGGACATTATTTTCATGACAATTAAGTACATTTCCCACATTGTAATAACATGAAATCAATAATCATACACTATATTATTTCAGTTAAAAAGTAACATTATGTTAGGGTTTGTTGAACTACAGTATATTTAATTTATGTAGATTTTAACAAAATAATAAATGTAGACAAGTTGATTCTTAATCACTATATTACAACCTGGCCAGGCACAATGATTGTGATTATTATTTTTAATTAAAAACAGAATAGGTTTAATTCAGTATTCAACAGTATTATATAGTATTATATAATAGTGTTATAGTATATAGTATTATATTATATTGATATTATACTTTATTTGTACACTACCTTTCAGAATTCTGGGGTCAGTATGATTTTTTTTTAATGATTTTGAAAAGTCTATTAAGGCTGCATTTATTTGATCAAAAACAATAAAACTACAATAAAAACAGTAATACTGTAAATTTTGTTGTACAATTTAAAATACCTGTTTTCTATTTTAATATATTTTAAAATCTGATTTATTCCTGTGATGATAAAGCTAAATTTTCAGTACCCATTAATTTAGTATTCATTATCACACAATCCTTCAGACTGCATTTATTTGAAATATAATTTTTTTGTAGCAATGTAGAAGTCTTTACTGTAACTTTTAATCAATTTATTATATGTGAATAAAAGTATTAATTTAAAACTGACTGACCCCAAACTTTTGAATGGTATTGTTTATATATTGTTATATATTTTTTCTAAGATTCACCCAAAAATATAGACTACATGCATTATTATATTGTCATAAAGAATATGAATGGTGTCATATCCCCTTTATATTTTATCAGACGTAGCATTTTCAAATTGCCTCAGCAGTTTTATTTGATATGATGGAAGTCAAATAGATTGACTAGATATGATCTCATTCTGAATGCCCTGTGTTGTTAAGTTAAATGGTGAACCATTTTTGCTCTGAATATTCGCTTTTCCTCCTTTGATGAATTGTCATCTTTGTGCAAATCCTCGCTGGCAGGTTCAGCCCTGTCTCACTCCGCTCTAAATCTTCTTCCGAAATGACAGAGAAACGCCATAATTCTCTTCCTCTCGGTGCCAGCATACCCTCTTTCTGTCTCTCTCTCACATTGTCATTTTTCATTGTGCTTAGTTTAACAGTATTTTGAATAGTGGCAGATCTTAGCACTCTGAATTGTGCAAAATAAACATCTGCCTCTATAGATCCTTCCTAGTCAATAGTACGAAACAATCACACACAGAGAATGAGTCGGATCATGTGAGCTATTGATGTTTGTCTCAAATGGCCAGTCTAATGAGTTCAGTCTTGTGTGCGGGAGTACGTGAATAGTTATACATAGTAGATATAATCGAAATAGATTTATTTATTGATTTTATATATACATACAAAAATAGATAGCTCTACACCAAAATAGAGGCATTTCAGGCTTAAGAAAGTGAAATGTTGTTGCTAGTATTTTCGTAATTGTGAAGTAGTGAACATATGGAATACTTGTTATGGAACAGATGTTATGTGGCACTAAATGGAAGGCAGAACTTATATACATGCAATTATATGGTTTAAAAATACTGATCCAAGACACAATTGGCCAGTTTTAGTAAGGCATTGGTGGAAATAATGCTGTCTTACATTGATACCATCTTGGTTTCATTGCAGTTCACAACAGTGATAAAAATGCAGCTTGATCTGTAGATGTTGGAGTTTTTAAGAAATAATTATTGTCTGATAAGGAGGTTTTTTCACTTATATGTGCCACAAGAGGGTGTCATTTTAATATTTAAAGGAAAAGATTGTAGTGACATGCACTAATCTTTGTGTGTTGTGACTTCGATGAGTTTGCCTGCAGACCTCCAGCGATCATTTATTCATGTCAAGTGGCCCTTTCTCTAGTGGAACTAATGGAAAGCCCTGGTTCTACAAATGGGTGGAAAAAAATCTTTGCTGGCCAGATTTAGACATTGAAGAGAGGGACTGCTTTTGCAGTAATGCAGAGAAAGAGGGAGTGAGTGCCTAATGCCTTAGAGACATGCATCTGCTGACATTTCTCATCCTGCTTGTTTATGGTTTTTTACGGTAATTTTTATGGTAAGAGACTACGGGGAAGGCTAGAGTTATTCATCACTGCTTGTGTTTCACACTGCTGCTATAGGCAACTTTAGTGTCTGGTCATTGTTCTAGATACAGAAAGTCAAATCATAGTTTCCATTGCTGTGAACATGTCCTAGATCAGCCCTATAAGTTTTGTTTGTGTACAGACTGTCAAATGGCAAATTTCTGTTGAAACATCAATGGCCACGTACACACTACAGCTAAATTCGGTTGTCAGTTCACCTTTTACTCCTTAATCGCGTTCTGTACACACATAATTCACTAAAATACG
>JAFVLL020011007.1:0-45106 GCA_021397915.2 Tor tambroides
GTTTGGTGATGAGTTTTTGGCTCAAGGTCTGCATTTACAGTCACACCAGAGCTGTTAAACTGGGATTAGGACTTGGTTTTATGCAGACCAGTCAATTTCTTCCACACTGACCGAATCAGTAATTTTCTTTTTGAACCTTGCCTTATACACAGAGGCATTGTCATGTTAGAATAGGAAAGGGTTCTGTCCAAACTTTTGCTATAAAATTAGAAGCACACAATTCCCTAGAATATCATTATATGCTTTAACATTAAGATTTGTACTCATAGAAATTACTGAAGTAGTCAAACCTGTTCATTAGAAGGGGGTGACCCAATACTTTTGGCAATATAGTGTGTGTATATATATATATATATATATATATAGTATAATAATTCACATTTTGAGCCCAATTTTCCTTTTTCTTTTCTTTTTCAGTAGGAGCCACAGCAGAGCCTGTAGTTCACTGTAAGTTCAAATCATTTTTTAACCTCATATTTACCTAAAATACTGAAGAACGTATTCAATGTACACCCATGAAGTTGTTTTGAATCTTTCGTTTGAATATTTTTTTCTCTTTCTTCCAGCTGAGGTCAACCATCTCCATGTATTGATTCAAGTCCTGGTTGCAGCACTCGTTCTGATTGCTCTGGTAGTGGGAGGGATTTATCTGTATCGTAGGCGGAGCTTCAGCTCCATGGGCGCCTATGAGAGCGCTCGGTACAGCCGCACTAACTCCGCCCCCTCCGAAGAAGCAGAAAAAAACATCCTTGTTTCAGACATGGAGCTAAACGAACAGGGCGAATAATGCTGGATATGTTCAAACTGATTCGAAACACCTAGGAAAACAAATTTGCTATGGCAGCAACTGACTGAGAGAATTTACGTTTAAGGAAAAAAATGAGCTGCGGTTTTGTTTTTGTGCTTGTTTTTCAAGAGACTTTGAGAGAGCTGTGTAGAGCGCAGCGGATGATCAACCAAAATCAACAGAGGCAAAACTCTTTCACATCCATCTAAGCCTGTCAACCAATCAAATTCCACCATCTCAGAGGAGCTGTTTGGATTGGTTAGTATGGAAGATTGTTTCTTTATCCGGTTATGGAAATCTAGTTTATATGCATATTTTTGTAATGTCTTTTATGTCATAGTTATTCTTTAGTGCCAAAAGGGAACAAAGTCCCCCCATAAAATCACATTGACTTGAAAATCCATTAAACTTCATGAGAGCGCACAAACTACAAGGTAACACCACAACAGTATTTTTTTTTTCAGACTGTGACTTTTGAAGTTATTTGTTGTGACTGTTTTGTTGTTTTTTAAAAAAAATTGTGCAGCTGAATTTGATGTTCTCTGGGTCAGAATTCAGGTCCCTCGTGGATGAATCTGAAAATGATAATCATAATAATTACACATCAAATGAAACGATGGTATGTTTGAAGTTCAGTGGTGCGGAACAAAAAAATGAACAGAGTACAGAAATAGACAGATGAAAGTGCATGAGAATGAGCCTGTCACAAGCACCGCAGTATCTCTCTCTCTAATCACATGGTGAACGCAGAGCTGCCCAACAGGAAGTCTGACCTCACTGTAACCGTTTGCTTGATCTCAGCCGGTACGATGAGCTCATGTAAAAGCTGAATCCGAACAGTACAGGGAATGAAACTTAAAATCTGTTCTTTTATCTCTACTTTCTGTCATTCTTTTCAGCTCTTAACTTTTCCTTTCCCCGTTTTCTTGCCTTCTTTTTCTTCCTTCGGCTCTTGGCAAGGTCTCGAGGTGAAACGGTACTGTGGCCAGCAGTGGAATGTCGAGTCAGCGAGTGGAGCAGATCTGGAGCCAATCAGGACACAGGAACGACTAGGGCAAGGCAGGAGAGAGAGAGAGAGAGAGAGAGAGAGAGAGAATAGTGAAAGTTGAATGGGTTTTTCAGAAAAAGGGTTAAGGGAGGAGAAGATGGAGAGAAGGAGACAGTAAGAGGGGGGACTTGCAAGAGAAAGGGACGTTAGGTGAGCAGGAGTTACGGGAAGCGCTGGCGACCGAAAGGGGAGTTACGTTACTGCTCTGCTGGATATTTGCACAGAGTGTTTTTAGTGCTGTGGATAGGTTGGCCAAAGAAATCAAGTCAAAATGTTGTTACAAATGGGTCCAGTTGAATAGATTGTTGCAGTTACATTCTTTATACAATATGCGTTTTGTATAAAAATGAAAATTTGATAAATTGATCTCATCCTCAGGCCGTCCAAGATGTAGATGAATATCAGAACAGATTTGGAGAAATTTAGCAGTACATCACTTGCTCAGCTAAGGGTGGGTGCTGTCAGAATGAGAGTCCAAACAGCTGATAAAAACATCACAATAATCCACAAGACCCCAGTCCATCAATTAATGTCATGTGAACCGAAAAAGCTGAATGTTTGTAAGAAACAAGGCCTTTTTTAAAGCAATATTTTGGATAGAGGACTCATATTTAAGTCAGAAGCAATGTTTGAGAAAGTTAAAAGCGTCTTAAAGATGGATTTGTTTCTTACAAACAGTTTTTGGCTTCAATTAATTGATGGACTGGAGTGGTGTGGATTATTGTGATGGTTTTTATCAGCTGTTTGGGCTCTCATTCTGACTGCACCCATTCACTGCAGAGGATCTGTTGATGAGCTAAACTGCTTAGTTAAAAGATACATTTCTCCAAATCTGTTCATGAAAAAACAAACTCATCTACATCTTGGATGGCCTGAGGAGTACATTTTCAGCAAATTTTCATTTTTGGGTGAAATATTCTTTAAGAAAGTAAGTGCTTGCCAGTTCAAAGCTCATCACAGTGATGACAGGGTTTGCCTGTGGTTGCTAAAGTTTTTAATGCATTTCTATGCAGTTGCTTACTCAAAAGAGCTCGCCTCCAAGTTCCTATGATAGTCTAGTAGTTTTTCCCCCGGTTTCACAGAAAAGGCTTAAACCTAGTCCTAGACTAAAATGTAAGTCTTAGCTGTTTCAACTGAAATAAACTTGCACTGACTGATCTTAAAATATATCAGTGCCTTTGTTTTGTCTCAGGATGCACCCCAGTAATGTTTTTTTCTAAGTGTGTTTTAAAATAAAATTACTTAAATGTCCTAATTGAACTATGGCCAAATCCTGGCTTAGTCTAAGCCCTGTCTGTGAAACCAGGCCTTAAAGTTTAATATTTAGGCTTAGGAGTTTGTTCAGATCCTTAACCCTAAGTATGAGGAATAATAATAGTAATTCTTGTTTTAGCAAACACCACTAATAATCCATAACCAGTGCTTCCATATATCCATACTAATTTTACTCGCAAGCCTTTGTTTTTAGAGAGCTAGGTGGCGCCAGTTCAGCACTTATAGACTATTCTTCACTTAAACTTTCTTGATCACTGTTAAAACATCATTTTTGCTTAGTATTTCAGTTATATCTATGACAATAGATTTATATGAGATGGCCTTTTAATATCGTTATAAGGAAAAACATGACCATGCAGTTAATCTGAGATGAAGAACGCGTAATATGCAGTACAATCATCAGACGCTGTTTCTCAACTCTGAAATTAAATGTTTGACTTTAAAGATCATATAGATGATCAGATTATGTGATTTCACCACACGGCCGTCGGGACATTGCACATGGTCATGCGATTATGCAATAATTATTCTTGAGATTTGTGAAACAGTTTGTATGAGCGGTTCAGATTGAATTAGCCCTCAACAAATAGAGAATGGGAAACACTTTTTATGACTGAATGATTGAAAGAAATTAATCATCTTCAGTCCCTGTGAAGACAATGAAAAATGTTCATTTTTATGTTTGTTTGTTTTGAATATTTTGTTTTATGAAGTTGCTTTAAAAAATAATAAAGAATATGTTTGCTATGTGACTGCTAGAAAAACAAAAAAAGTTTGTCTTGACAGTATCCAGAGATGGATTTCAGTGATTCTGAAAATCCTTAGTATGGTCTTTTGAAACTTTACATGAATGCTTGTTTAATGTGAATCTCCACGTCCGTTTGAGCAATTGCACTAAACAGTATGTGTCGCTAGGGGGCAGAGTTTGCATTACAATATTACAACTGTTTCCCACATTGATAATAATAATAAATGTTTCCTGAAAACCAAATATGCTAAGGATAGAATGATTTCTGAAGGATCATGTGACACTGAAGACTGGAGTAATGATGCTGAAAATTCAGCTTTGCATAACAGGTTTGTGGTATATTACTATAATAATATTTGCTAATATATATATATATATATATATACACACACACAGTGCTTTGCAGAAGTATCCAAACCCCTTCATTTTTTTGGACGTTTTGTATGTTGCAGCCTTATGTTAAACTGCATTAAATTACTTTTTTCCACATCAATCTACACTCCATACACCATAATGACAAAGCAAAACCAGAATCGTCACAACTTTGTAAATTTATAAAAAATAAAAAATCTGAAATAAGAATGTTGCATAAGTATTGAAACCCTTAACTCAGTACTTAGCTGAAGCACCTTTATAGCCTCAAGTCTTTTTTGTTTGATGCGACAAGCTTTGCTCATCAGCATTTGGCAATTATCTGCCATTCTTCACCTCACCTCTTCACCTCTCAAGCTCTGTCGGGTTGGATGGGGGCAGATGCACATTTTCAGGTTTCTCCAGAAATATTTGATTGGGTTCAAGGCCAGGCTGTGGCTGGGCCACTCAAGGACATTCACAGAGTTGTCTATAAGCCACTCTTGCTGTGTGTTTAGGGTCATTGTCCTGTTGGAAGGTAAACCTTCTGCCCAGTCTGAGGTTCTGAATGCTCTGGACTGGGTTTTCATTAAGGCTATCTCTATATTTTGGTGCACTGAGCTTGTCTTCTACTCTGACGAGTCCCTCAGTCCCTGCCGCTGAAAAACAGCCCCACAGCATGAGGCTGCTACCAGCACACTTTACTTTTGGGATGGTACTCTGCAGGTGATGAGCAGAGCTGGTTTCCTTCAAACATGATGCTTAGAATTGAGGTTCATCAGACCAGAGAATCTTGTTTCTCAGAGTCTGAGGGTCCTTTAGATGCTTTTTTGCAAATTCCAAGTGGGTTTTTGTGTGTCTTCACTGAGGAGAAGACTGAGTCTGGCCACACTGACATAAAGCCCAGATTGGTGGAGAGTTGCAGTGATGTTTGTCCTTCTGTAGGTTTCTCCCATCTGCATATATGATCATGGAGCTCGACTAGAGTGACCATCAGCTTCTTGGTCACCAGTTTAGACAAGACCCTTCTCCATCTGTTGCTCAGTTTGGCCAGGAGGCGAGCTCTAGGAAGAGTCCTAGTTGTTTCAAACGTCTTCCATTATGGATAATGAAGGCTACATGCTTCTGTGAACCTTCACTGCAGCAGAATTTTTTTCTGAACTCTTCCCCAGATGTGTGGCTTGACGCAAACCTGTTTCTGAGCTCTACAGGCAGTTCTTTTGACCTCAGGGCTTGGTTTTTGCTCTGATATGCATTTTCAGCTTTTAGACCTTTTATTAAGATGTGTGTGCTGTTCCAAATCATACCCATTCAATTGAATTTGACACAGGTTAACCAACTCAAAGTATAGTAACATCTACAAGCAATATGAATGCTCCTGAGCTAAATTTCAACTGTCCCAGATAAGGGTTTGAATACTTATACAATGGAATCATTTAAGTTTTTTATGTATAATAAATTTGCAAATATCTTAAAAACCTGTTATTTGCTTTGTCATTATGGTGTGTGGAGTGTAGATTGTTGTGAAAAAAAAAGTAATTTAAAGCGGTTTAACATAAGGCTGCAACATAAACGTGAAAAAAATGAAGGGGTTTGAATACTTCTGCAAGGCACTGTATATATATATATATATATATATATATTAGCAAAAATTATTAGTATCAAAAAAAGTATTTATATAATATGGGTTTTATTTTACTAAAAAGTTGGTTTAAACACTTTTCTTTTCTGAGAATTTTCTTATACAGTTAGGGTTAGAATTTGTAATAGTTTTATAGCAATTAGTCATTTAGATGCCTGAATAAACATGTTTTGCATGGGACAGTAAGACACATCATCTCACCTGAGTGACACTTAATTTCAGATTTGTCTTTTTGTGTCTGTGCCGTATTCCCAAATCTCGAAACCAATCAAACAGAAGTGCCTGTTTCAGCACTGTGTAGGTTCCCAGAAAAAGTGCTGAGCTTCCTTTATTCTCTTTCATTTGGCAGATGTTTTTCATCCAGAGAATCATACGATACCTAGATTGCAGTGATAATATCTTTGCTCAAGGTCACAGTCCTGCTGGCAGAAAGAGAGCTCTTGCTTTATGGGTCATTCCTAAACCTGTATCTTTAAAAGAGCTGCCAAAATGTGTATAGCAATTAGCCTATATGGCATCTAGCAGCAAGGGCTACACTAACCAGCCAAACATTAACCATTTGTGACCCTGGACCACAAAACCCATCTTAAGTAGCACGGGTATATTTGTAGCAATAGCCAAAAAATACATTGTTTTGGTCAAAATTATTGATTTTTCTTTTATGCCAAAAATCATTAGGATATTAAGTAAAGATCATGAAGATATTTTGTAAATTTCCTACCGTAAATATATCAAAACTTAATTTTTGATTAGTAACATGCATTGCAGAGAACTTCATTTAGACAATTTTCTCAGTATTTAGATTTTAGATTCCAGATTTTCAAATAGTTGTATCTCAGCCAAATATTGCCCTATCCTAAAAAACCATACATCAACCAATGGAAAGCTTATTTATTCAGCTTTCATACGATGTATAAATCTCAATTTCAAAAAATTGTCCCTTATGACTGGTGTTGTGGTCCACGGTCACATTTGGCGAATCTGCAAACAGGCAAGTTTTTTGGTTGATGCGTTCAAATTAGCCAAAAATGTATAGTCTATCACCAGTATCACATCTCATTGCTGCTCTTCTGTCAGCTTAGTGAAAGTTTGATATCTGATTGTTTGTGAAACAGGGCTGTGTGTACGTGGGTGTTTTACAGTCATGGTGTCAAGGGTTAGAGTTCATTTACTGCAAACAAAGAGGAGAATGTGAGCATGAATAGGATAGATTATGTTAATTTCACCCTTCCCTGTGGCGGCCCCTGAGGCACGTGTGTGCCAGGGTACGCTGTGTGTTGTCTGTGCTCCAATAAGCTCATTAGCAGTCTATATAGATATGATTACATACATATGTGCCAACACACATCCACAGAGACCAGGACAATGAATGGTGAACGAGAGGAAGCGAGAGGATGAGGAGAGAGAACTGTTGAACAGAAGTGAATAGAATTCATCAAGTGAAGTGGCGAACAACAGCCCAGCTGAGGGGTTATGAGTGTAAATAGAGACTTGTGTTGAGAGGGATAGAGAGAGAGGACACTTGATCAGCTCTGTCTCTTTCTTTCAACAAACTGGTTGCTGTTCTCCCTTTTTGTTAGTTTTTTTTTACCTTTAAAGATAATGTAGAATATCAGAGACTGAATCAGACAAAGTTAAGATTCGATCAGAACATCGAAACATGAGGAGCTGGAATTCCACAGAGAAGCTGTAACAGGACGTCATAAATCAGATCCCTAGCTCCAGCCGTACGAAGAAAGCCTAACCAACAAGCCTCTTTCACAGAACAGCTCACAAAACTAAAACAAAAGGAACACTTATTGATAATTCCAATGCAGGAAGGAGACTGTCAAATTTGGGGCAAGTAATCAAGACTGATGGTCAAAGAGATGGCCATCACATGGGTTCCACGCTGGAATTCATGAGCTGCTTTAGATTGACTTCTCCCCCATACATGACAAAGACTTAGACTGAAATTCCTTTGGAGACCTTTTAACCTTTCTCTGGTCTTCACAAGAACATGCCTCTTATTCTCCATAGAACTATACACAGAGACTGTCTTTTCATATGCACATAAAATCATCCAAAAAGGATATTTCTATGCATAACTCATAACCATTATGTATGTAACCCACACATTAGACTATCACGTTTTAATCACATATTGTGTATGTCTTTTTAATAACTATGGAACGACTTTAAAGGGTCATATTCATGTTTGGTATGTATGAGTTTGAAAAAATCATGCTTTAAATGTTTATTCCAATCAATTCTTTGCCAAATGTATCATAGTCATAGAAATCATGTCCAAAATTATACTTTGCAAGAGCGGGAAAATTCGGACCATGTGACTTATATATGATTTATGATGGTGGAGAAACAGAGCAACACCCCAAGCAAAGATAATATCTAATTGGTCAAGACACCAGATGGGATGGGTCAGAAAGCCGAGTTTAAAAACTCAGGACACCATCAAACCCTCTCTTAGCTCTCTTCTTATCTCTTCTCTCTTCTTTTTTGCCACAGCGTTTTGACGCTGCTCATTGAGCATGCTCTGGCCCACGTGCCAGCTGCCAACACAATGAGAAGAAAACCCATCTAGTCTCATTACATCCTTTTATTCTTTTTCTTTAATTTATTTTCTTTTCCGTTGCGAGTTTCGTGTTCTAATGTAAGTTTGCTGCAAAGTTCAGATCCGACTGCACTCGCCTCAAAACTTCCACCAGCCACAACTCCGCATCTTCAGCCAACGCCCAAGATGTCACTTCAAAGACTATTGAACTTCCAGCCAATCAGCAACCTCGTGATTCGGGAAACCCCCCGTGACCACGACGACGACAAAAGGGAATCCCAGAGGCAAAGCAAGCAAGTAACCTCCAGACTTTTGCTGAGTCGGTGCAGTTTAATACAAATTTTTGCCTCATTGAGAAAATTAATGCGAGGGTTAAATAAGTGTTTGATGGTTGTTTAGGTCTAGGCAATTACATATTGCTGTAAACTTGGGATATCACATTTTCATTCTCTTAAACTCATACTTTCCTTACTTTCTCTCTTTCTGCATGGTGTGAATGTGTGAATGCTTGTGTTCATGTGTTAGTTTATGTCTTAGGTTTATATAAATAAAATCTTATATTGAAAAGAGAAGTATCTTGTGTTTTGTGCTCACAAATTAATGTCTTAATCTGTCGATCTTGTTACTGTGCTATTAAATAGTGTTTTCACTATATTTTGGATTTTAATATCCAATGCAGAGTTGATTGTTATACGGCTCCTTCAGTGACTCGCTGCCGCCTCAGTGATCAGCCGTCAAAACAGCGATTCTGTTCAAATTCCCTATATAATCACAAATGATTCCCTTTGAGCTAAATTAAACTAGTTCCTTTAAATTAAATATTACGTTTTTACGTTACAATAACGTGGAAATTCTTAACTATTAGTGGCACCGAACGGACTTGGATAGACATATTAATGTCAGCTCAAGTCAACTAATTCGAAGTTTGGGCAAAAACAGCCTGTTTTCTTCAAACCAAGGGATCAATGTTTTGCTCTATATAGTTTTTGCAATTTACTCCTTTTAAATTTATGTATTATAATAAAATAATACGATACAATGTCAAATTGTTTAGAGAAGTGTGTGTATGCGCAATACTGTACACAAACACACATATATGTGTGTATACTGTATATATTGTGGCGGGAGGAGCAAACGACAGACACAGTGGGTGTGGCGTCAGGCCTCGGAGAGGCTTTTATTTTTCCAAAAAAAAAAAAAAAAAAAAAAAAAAAAAAAAAAAAAAAAGTGTCCAAGGGGGAAAAGTGTCCAAAATAACGGGGGATCTGGTGTCCTCGACGTGCTCCGGGGTTCGTGAAGGAGAGGCAGTGTTCACATAGGAAGGGTCCAGGTAAGGGGCGGAGTCCGGCGGCCGCACGCGCTCCCCAATATGGTCCGGGGCGCGAGGGAGCAACGTCCTCTTCTTCCCGGAACTGCAAGCGGAGATGGGTGGCCCGGCATCCTGGCCCGTCAACCACGTAACGGGTGCGGTCCCCTCCGGATCACGGGTTCGACGGATCGCGGCTTTGTGGGCACGGGGTTCCCTCTACGCACCCTTCCTGGACCCACGAGGACACCAGTGTGCATGCACGGGGAAGAGACCGGTCTCTCGAGGAGAGGCGCGCTCGGCATATATCAGCGGCGGTGATGAAGCTCCATTCACTTCAGGTGCGCCTCATCACACGCCGCCAGACCTGGCTGTTTTCAGCGCCCCTCCTCTCTCACACACCCAGTCCCGTCGGGAGCCTGGTGAAGGGCGGCGAATAAGGGACGGGGTGGTGATGACAATAAGGGGGGAGGCAGCCAGCTCGTCACAATATATATAAGACATTTACATATACAAAGACATTTACATATACATTTTTAGGTTTTTAGGTCTACTTTTAAGGTTTCAAATTAGTTTGGGGAGAATACAGTGTCAAAATGTGGGTGAAATAATTTTCCATTGTCATTCATTATAACACTTATATTTATGTAAAAATTGAAACAACATACTTATTCTGACTTGTATGTATTAAAATATATAGAAGAATTTGCTGACAAATGGCCAAAGTGAGATAGTGGCAAAGTGTAAATATAATATAATATTTGCCACATATAGCCTAATACAAAATGTAAAAATATTATATCATATTATACTAATCATTTACGTACTGTATATACATTTTGTTGATTTGTATGCCTAATATAGTTGAAAACTTTAACAAGTGAAAGTGTATGAGTAAAGAGTAAAGTTAGATGCTCTGTCAACATAAGCTGCCTTACCAGACCACTGCATTTGACTGAGCACATCTTCTCCTGTGTATCAGCAAAGACTGAGGAAAAAAAAAGAAAAAAGAGCTGTTCACCATTTCTTAGTCATATCAAAAAAAAATTTCGTGTCCCAAAGCAGATAAATGTACATTTGTATTATAGCTGCTGCTGCCCACTGACTGCAGTTGTGGTTGTCAACTCAGCCCTAAAGCCCTGCTGCACAATACTGCACACTGTATGTGTCTCCTTCTGTTTTTCTCAAGGGTGTAATCGAAGGCAAACAGAAATGAGGCAGAGTGATTGAATTAGAGGCTTGTGCAGGGCAAATCTGATTGCGTGTGCAGGTTTGAAGGAGAATGTGCGCGTGTTTAGAAAGACAGTGATATGGGTGATGATTTAGGCTGCGTTCAAGCATAGGTGTGAAGGCTGACTGATTTGCTTTAATTTCCCTGGTGTTTTGCCACTATGAGATTTACAGGCAAATGTGTGTGTGTATGCAGAGAGAGAAGCAGAAGGTGAGAAAACAGCGTAGAATGAACATAAAAGGAGAGGAAGGTCTGATGTGTGAATGAGTGTTGTTTTTCTTGAGATCTCAGAGGAACAGGATGACATATTGTAAAGCAGCAGGTTTCAGCCGATATGGGACCGCGTCTGCACTCCTGCTGCGTCAATCACCTATCTGATTGGCTGAAAGCCATGATGGGCGGGGCATTCTGCCCAATTACGTTCAACCTGTCCCAGTCTCGGGAAAAAAATGATTTTGAAACGACTTATCGTGGCGCTGCTAGTACTTTGCTAATACAAGATGATCTACAGGAATGTTTATATTAACATCTAACCAAGAAATGTAAATTTAATTTTTGTTTCAAAATTAGATTAGGCCTACTTTTTTGGTCATTTTTGGTGCTTGAATGGTTCACTTTAACCTTTATCTTTCATTTTCATTGTTCAAAAAAGAGCAGCCTCAACATTCTTCTCTTGTGTTCCACAGAAGAAAGAAAGTCATACAGGTTTGGAACAAAATAAGTAAATGATGATAGAATTTTCACCTCTGTATTCCTAACATGCAAGCAAAAGCAAACGATAGCAGCAATTAAATGCAAAATGTTAATTAGTACTAACATTAGCATCAGCTCCCAATAATTATGCAGTCAACAATGTGCGTAGTCTTTTTTTTTTTGGCTGTAATGTGTGTGTATGTGGGTTTATCTTGACTCAGATTCTGTACAATTAACAGAGACAATATGAGGAGGAAAAGAAAGACGACTCATTGAAAAATGAATGGAAGCCTTCCAATTAAAATAGGCATTTCAAAAAGTTTTAGTCTTTTTGTGTGTGTGTGTGCTTTTTTTCAGTCATTTTATTTCAACTCATCATGCAATAAAATTTTACCCTATCAATTTTATAAATGCATCTTATTTATTTATTTATTTTGGTATTTTTTCTGATAGGACAGTGGAGATCTGACAGGAAGAGAGGAGGGGGAGCAGGATCGGGAATTCGACCTTGGGACACCCAACGCCCAACTGCGCCATAAGTTGACGCGCTGCCTAAGAGACTATCAGCGCTGACCATCTTATTGATCTTATTGTGAATGATTTATCCATGCATATGTTTATTTTTTTTACTTTAATTTCGACCTTGTAATGTTTAATCTTCAATAATTCAAGTTCACCTAAACTCCACCACTTTACTGCAAAAATCTCATCAGCCAGTGGAAAATGGTCCCCACCTTACTTTTTTTTCATTTAGATATCAAAGAAAAGATCTGTCGCTAATTGCTTTTCAACACAACTTTAAAGGGACAAGGGTTGCATCCGAAATCACATACTTCCCTACTATAGAGTAGCCGAAAAACAGTATGTGACAAAAGAAGTAGGCTATGTCTTACTTAACAGTAGTCATAAAAGAATTAGCAAAGAGTACCCAGATGACCTACTACTTCTGGCGTGATTCTGAAGTGTGCATACGATGGACACTTTGGCCCTGTCCCAAATGAAACACTTCATGTGCGCTTGCGGTCTTACGGACTTACAATGGCTGCCACGTGCGTGTGTCCGTTAAGTCCACAAAACTGTAGGGTGTCCCATTCGGCATTTTGGCATGCGCCCCCTTTGCGGCCACTGTGTACCCTCAATCCGCACTTCTGCCTAGCCCGCACTGGGGCGAGCTCCGCAGCAGACTTCTACCTGACAGTCAAAGCGGCATTACGTCACAAAAGTGCAGACTCAGAGGAAGATCGCGAGGGTTTAGGGTGCAGTTTGGGACAGGGCCTTTACTATCCCATGAAGTTATGGAAGACGATTTATGAATGGCAGTGTTGTGATGCAACTGATGGTGGTAGGTCACGAGACAATGACAACATGGCGAATATCCACCTTTTTTCTGAACGCGGAAGTCTCACCCGACTGGAACAATGCTTTACATTTCCAGTCTCTGGTGTTTCTAGTCAAATTAACATATTTTCTGAACTGATACTATAACTTTAAAACTAGAAAAATGGATTTAAATAGCACATGGCCCCATAGTTTCTTTTAGCAGTAACTCACCTGTCATAGTTTAATGAGTGGGATGACATGAAGCAGCCCGAGTTAAGCTGCATCAAAAACAGATGAGGGCAGAGCTACAGATCAGTTTGACAAGAGCACACATTATTTTAACACAGTTTCAGGTGAATTAATTAAGTTGATCTTTTTTTACCCCGTTTTAACATGGATTTTTCATGGACACCAGAACACGAGAGCACCAGTATTGGACGTATTAGACAGTACGTCCAGATTAAATTCATACTACACACATTTATACTACACAGAACATACTTTTTTGTGGTCGTGAAGTAATTACTAATTCAAAAAAGTACCTACTCGAGAGTATGCGATTTTGGACACAGCCATTGCTCACCTTTTATGCTTCATCAGGGTGAAGGTTTGTGTGGTTAACATCAGCAATTTGCCCCTTGCTGTAACTACAATATCATGAGGGCAAAAACAATCTTTCTATCATAAATATTTAATTTTACTAAGGATTATTATGACAGAGCCATTTTTGGCTGATTTATACATTTTTTTCCATGTCTACATCCTACACCCATCAACATTTTTGTGACATCATCTCCTGAGTAATTAGTTATGTGGCATTTATGGCTCAGCTGATTGGCTAAAAAAACTGCATCCAGAACTAAATGCAGATGGCAAAGATGGCATACTTGTGCTAATCGAACAGCTGCCATTGAGAAGAATGGTAAAGCAAACTAATTGCTTTCCAGGTCTTATAAACCTCTCTAGTTTCATCAGACAAAATCAAACAGAGCATTTTAACCCTTGACTCGTTTCTGACCGGTCTCAGGAGTCAGACAGACTGGTGGCAGACCAGAAAGAATCTCACTGAGCCTTCACCTTTAACCGCTCGCTCGTGCCACAGAGATAGAGACAGCGAGAGCATCTGTGTGAACCAATTAATGCTACAGCTGAGAGGGAGAGGATGTCTAAATATTTGCTTGTGAATGTTTGTGCATGTTGACAGTGTTTATGCATGTCAAGTGTGCATGTCACTCTTCAAAGACTTCATCTCTCTCTCTCGTGTGTCTTTTACTCCTTTTGCTTTGTCTCTTTCTTCACCAGGTTTGGCCTCTTGCCTGGGCGACACCAATAAACCTTCTTTGCATACTTAAAAAGCAGAAGCAGCAAAAGCGTCTGGAAAGCACATCAACATTCTTACCCATCATTCAGCTTCTGAACTCCAATGTCAAGGCATGGACACATATACACACACACACACACACACACACACACACAGTACTACAGACAGAAAGTTTCCTAGGCAACACCAAAGCAAGTGTTTCATCAGTATTTATTTACTCTGTAAGCGTGTTTGTGTGTATTTGTGGACACATGCAGAGAGCAAAGTGCGCTTAGAGACTCACTTAGTGTCAATGAAGCTCAGTCTGACCAGTGAGTGTTCCACAAGCTCTGTGTTTATGTGTCAATCAACCAAAACACAACCAGACTTCGCTGACAAAATCAGTCAGAAAATTTGTCATGAGTGAACACACACAATCTCTCCTGAAAAGAATACCCTAGACCAGCCTACAGTGGTTAGATTGACTGTTTTATTGGGGGGTGTTGGGCACAAGCTGGTGTTTAGTTGGTAGCCAGCTGGTCTCCAAGCCTGACCGGCTGGCTGCCAGTTAAATACCAGTCTGACCAGGCTGCTAAACCACCTAGGCTGGTTGATGTTTTTTTTTCTTTCAGTACACATTACCTTAAACTTCAATACTCGGGAAACTTACTCAAGGTGCATCACATTTTAGTTCAATTTTGGCAAATTTATTGGTGAAAAAAGGTTTATTTTCAATAGGACATCTTTAACAGAAGTCCTTTTCAAAACAAGCAGTTTTCTTTTGGTTAACTCAAAATTAATAATTGTATGGATTTCTATAGAATTGACTAGATTTTGCCCACAAAAATTCGCAGAACAATGGTAAACGTGACTGCAACTTTAAGTAGTAAATCAAAATCTACAGTCACCAATCCATAAGTTGAGTCTGTTGTTTTGTTTTTATTTTACTGAAATTAACTAATAAGCTAACTAGACTGTTCGAAGTTGACCGTACGTTGTTATTTGAAGTTAACATGAATAAATGAGTGATAATTTTATTTTTTATATCGTCATATGTTAGCTCAATAGGTGGCAACAAGTGATATCTATATGAGTGAATCATTCATTTATCCAGTCATTTGATTCGTTCGTTTGTAAGCAAGCGAGTCACTGAATCATTCATGCAACAGATTCATTTCACATTGATTCTTTCAAGAACACTGCTACTGTGTTTCATAGTGACCTGTGGCTTGGTTTGTTTGTTTGGCGGAGAGCACAAA
Organism: Tor tambroides; assembly: GCA_021397915.2. Classification (NCBI taxonomy): domain Eukaryota; kingdom Metazoa; phylum Chordata; class Actinopteri; order Cypriniformes; family Cyprinidae; genus Tor; species Tor tambroides. The sequence continues at coordinate 15,512 of JAFVLL020011007.1, forward strand.
TATACAAACTACCTGACAATATTGTGTCTAAAATGTAAGTTACTTTATAATGTTTGTTGAACTGTTGTTTTAAACACACACTTGCTGTTGGTCTGGAAATAAGCACACCTGTGATCAACGCTGATATCAAACAGCTTTCTTTTCTGATATTGCTTATTATGAACTTCGTAGACCATTTTAATCTGGGTGCTTTTTGTCATTTATAGTTGTGTTATTGTATTATTGCCAGTCAAACAACTTGCAGACCACTTTTTGTATCTACTGTTTTACAAGAATGGTTGGAGTTAGCATAACTTAAATCATGTGGTGGCAAAACAATCGCTCATAAACAATCAGAGCACGGTGAATGAACAGAAACGTCACCTTGTCACACAGGATTTTATATTTAGTTCTGTGTTTGTTTTGCCTTTCGTCGCACCTGTGAACTCTCAGTTGAAATAGTGAATTTAAGTCTGGAATACTAATGCGAATGCTAATTCACTCCTGTTGTCTGTTCATTTGGTTACCCACAGACAAAAGGGCATTTTGCCATTCAACAAGATCTGCCAGCCACACACACACACACACACACACACACACACACACACACATACACTCACACACTTGATTTCATGTCATAGTATTGTATTTACACTGACTTCTTCTGTTATATACTAAACTAATAATATTTCCATCCCCTAAACCTGATGCAAATCAATTAGCATTTTTATATTGTCATTAACAATTGTTTAATATGTTTATGAAGTGATTTTTCTTACTGGGGACTATTGTGTGCCCGACTAGTTCCTGATTTAAGGTTTTACTATCATCGTGGGGACATTTGGTCTACGTAATATAGCCAAAACCTGCTGGATACACTCATAAACACACTCTAGAGACACACTTGATCATGTTCTTTGGCTTGTGAATCTTTTTTGGGACTGTATGTGTTTACATGCTTCTTTTTAGTTCGTCATTTTTGTTTTGCTCAGCAAATGGGCAATTTTGCATTCCAGAGTCAAAACAGAGTTAGAACTTTGAAGGGACGAATGTGTCTTTGAATATTCAGAGAGCACATGATGACTAACTGTCAGACACACACACACACACACACGTCGACTAATCCTCTTACACTCAGCCTGAGCTGTAGGGCTCGGTTGGTCATGACTGTTGCTGGCAGCCTCAGCTACCTGCTGCTGTCAGGAGCTCATCATGCCACATGTTTCTGTGTGTGTGTATGTGTCTCTGAGGCAAAAGGTGGTAAGTGAACGTGATTGTGTGCAATGTTGAATAATACGGAACATGTAATATTAATCAAACACAATTAATTATGACACATCCGTCTTTGGGGGTTTGTTGGGATGCAAGACCTCGGTTTTTGTTTTTTCAAATGTATTTCTCTGTTTGTTCAAATAGATGGACTTCTTCATAGATCTTCCAGAAACCACGGCAACAGCATTCCCCTCATGCTAGACTGTGTTGTGATGTCACAAAGGGCTGTACACAGTTGCCTTGGCAATGACTGCATATTTCTGATATGAAGCCCTAGTGGGTTTTTCGTGCATCTAACTGGCTCCAGGAGAATTTGCATACAGAAATAACCACTGTTTGTTGTATCCAGAACATTGTAATGCTGCACAAAGCCGGATTTCTTGAGTTGCTTCTCTTTGAGGTTGGATTATGGTTTTATTCCAAATTGGAATAGACATATAAAGCACAATATTCTCCTGGCCTCTACAATATTAATTAGAGTGAAATTCATTTAAACAAATTCATAATTGTTTCCACACACTTTATAAAGCCCACTAGGAGCAATTGTTTATTTTTGATAAATTCTGTGCAATCACACTTACAGTGGAAATCTATGGGGCAAAGCATAGAGAGTTTAAAAGTAATGTCAATTCATATTTTTGGTAAAGCATAAAGCACTTTTTATAAAGTCATATAATTCTTCTGTACTATTTCATTGTCTTTTTTAAAGGTGACCTATTATGCCACTTTTTAGAAGATGTAATATAAGTCTCAGGTGTCCCAAGAATGTGTCGGTGTAGTTTCAGTTAAAAATACCCCACAGATCATTTATAGTATCATTTTGAAAATGCCTATTTTGAGTGGAAGCAGAAACACAGTTTTTGTGCATGTCTCTTTAAATACAAATGAGCTGCTGCTCCCCACCCCCTTTTCCAGAATAGGACTGTGCCTTTACAGCTCCTACCTCAGATACTCTGATAAAAAAAAAATATTATCATGACTATCACGCTAAAATCATGCGTTTTAAACCATATTAGTTTAAACTGCTGACAGATGGTTTTCTGAGTGCACACATCTGAAGTGAACGCACAGAAAGCGGCTGTCACACAGCATGTGAGTACTAAACTAAGCTCTCTTTCATGTCTTATTGTGCTTGAACTGTCAAATATACACAAGTTTATGCTAAAAACACACAAGTTACAAGAACAGTCGGTTATGTCTGTGACGGTAAACAGCTGGGAAAGAAATCACATGTTTATATTAGATCTGTGTGGCAGCAGCATAATATACAGTAAATAAATCAATAAATGCACGGCTCTCTTGTCTCCTCTGAGGTTGGGACTCTAAATAGTGTTCAGTGCTCATCAGTGCAGCCAAAGACACAACAATTAGCATGCTTTGCTCGAACCTTCACCATGGTGTTAGAACCGCTACATTGCTGTTGCTTGCGAAAACACAATGGCGGCACCATGGGTGGAAACTTATAGATTAAGGGGTGGTAATATTATAATAAGATCCCCTTTCTACATCACGTGCGAGCGAAATCTGACCGGCTTGTTTTTTCACATGCTTGCAGAGAAAGGCTTATAAAACAAAATTTCCAGGTTGTCCTTTTTCACATTTTTTTTTTTTTTTTTTTGGTTTGGTAGATGCACCGGGACTTGATTATAGCACTTAAACAGAAGAACAGTAAAAACATGAATATTGTGAAATATTATTACTTCTTGTGCTCAAGAAACAGATTTTTGTCAAAAATGTGACACTTTCTTTCAGGATCCTATTAGAAAGTTTAAAAGAACAGCATTTATTTGAAATTGAAATGCAATGCCTCCTTAATGCCTCCTTGCTGAATAAAAGTATTAATTTATTAATACTTCAGACTTTTGATTGGTTCTGATATGAGTTGACATCGGATCACAATGTTGCACAGATAAGTGATTTTATCACAATAGTATTTTGAAACGGTTTGTATTGTAATGTTTATACAGTGTAGTGTTTTGCCCTGATGAACTTTCATTGTAAATGCATTGTTAAAAATGACTAAACATTACTGTAAAGAGCTTGTTTTTACAAACTGAATGACATGTTGAATTTATTTTCTATTGTAATCAACAGAGTTCAGTGGGATAGTTCACCCAACAATGAAATTTGTCAAAAATAATAATTTACTCACCCACGTCATTCCAAACCTGTATGACTTCACTTTCTTCTGTGGATCACAGAAGCAAATATACTGAAAAATGTCCTGGTGCTCTCTAATCCATACAGTGAGCCATATAGGTTTAGAATAACATGATTATGACAGAATTTTCATTTTTGGGTGAACTGTCCCTTGTATGTAACCTAGAAAACTCAAAACTTCCCACATTAACTTCAGAAATTCTGCCTCACAAAAATATACCACATCTAACCTTAGACAGCATTTGCGTTGGTGTTTCACTATAGTGTGAATGAAGTCTTTGTAATGTCACAGAGCATGACTGATGGTGCTGTCACACGTGTGAAGGAGCGAACAGCAGAAGTCACAGATGTCTTTGTTCTGCTAACGCTAATGCTAATCATGGCTAATGCTGGAGAAAGATTCTCAGAACTCCAGAATTCCAAGGATTTAGTTCCACACAAATGAGCTTGCTACAGACCTGCGATCTCTAGAGAAGTCTGACCCAAGACAGAAAATTAGCGTGAGACAGTGTCTTTTTGGTAAAGGTAAATATTGAAGCTGTCCACACAACAAAAAAATCCAAACACTTTTTTTATTCTTTTTGCATCTGCCTCACACAGGTTTTGACACTTAGGTCTGCTAAGCAATACCACAATGATAAAAATAAAAGCAAACTTGAAGTTAATAAATAGAACTCCTCTGTTTAATGTATTCACACATCTGTACAATCCCATGGGCCATATATGGGACAATATGACTCTCCCATAAACACAGAGAATCTGTCTCTTTTTTTTGTGCACATCTCTTCACTCACACACACACATACACACACACTCCACTGTGACTGTGTGTGCATTATTCTACATGATCGTGCAGCTCTTGGCTCTGTCCTCCCTGAGGGTCGGGGTGGGTTCAAGGGGCGTGGCTTGTGAGCTGACTGGCAGTAGAGGTTGATTAGATATGCGCTTGAGAGCGCGGCGCGAGGAGCTTCTCTTGAGGCTCGGGATGGCCTCACGTCTGACGGACACCAGCGTGGTGATGTGAAAAACGTCTCGGACGCTGTTCACGCACATTCGGGAGGAACATTCCACGTACGCAACTGCACCCAGCTCGCGTGCTTGTGAGCTCCCCTGATAGACAGAAAGAAACAAGTCAGCTTAATTGTACTGTGTCAGAAATATCCGAGAGAATTTATGTTCTCATTTCTCAATTTCCTTGTCGCTTCTTTCTCTCTCACGCTCTTTAATGGAAACCCTTTTTTGGTGTTCATATGAATTACAGCAAAAGCTGAACCAAATGTCAAAGCAAAAATAAACACGCCACTCAACTCTTTTTCATCCCCTCCCTTCATGCACTTTTTGTTCACGTCAGCCAATGTTTTTTTCTTGAACAAATAATACATGAAACTCTGCTAAAATGTCTTTTTTTCTACAACCAAAGGTCAGTGAAAGTAAATGAACATATCTAATAGGCCTCACAACAAAAACATGTAATTTGTGCCGCTAATGTTTTAAAAATAAAAGTAGCAGAACACAGAATCGCACAATTTTTATGTGAAGCACTGTATATTCTTCTCATTACAGAGTAGAATTATAGAGAGAACTAGGTGTTTTATAACGAAATGTTGCTATTATTTTGACGTATTAGAGGGAATTTTTTCTACTGCTCTCTCTGTAGTTGGGTTTCTGTGTGTAATTACAGAACTTTCTTTTAGTGTGTGTGCACACTTAAGAAATGGTTTCAAAGAGCGATTGACATGACATTTCAATCTGTGACATCAGTTAACTAGAGTGTGGGATGCTATACTATATATACAGGGCTTAATTTTAATAAAACTGAATTTTTTTTTACTTTTTCAGGGGATTGTTTTTTATTTTCACACATGCATTTTACAATTCGCACACATCTATTTCTGATCTCAAATTGACAGTCTACAAGCTATATTTGTACTGTTAGACTTAAAGACTATGTAAAGGCATGTTTGTCTAATACTATGTGTCTTTATTCTCATGTTTGTGTAGTGGCCGTTGAATAAACACTAATGTCCTAACACAATCTCTCTTTTCTCTTCATGTTCCAGTCCCATGTGTGTGCAAGTGTTTGTATGCTCACCTGTTCATGAGTGACAGGTATGAGTCTCTGTTTGGACAGTTCTCGTAAGGTGCTGACATCTGTTCTCATATCCAACTTACAGCCAACCAGCACCAACTTAGCATTAGGACAATACTCTTGAGCCTCCACCTGCCACTGAAAGAAGGAAAGAAAGAATCTGTCATATGTAAGTCACTTTAGATAAAAGCATCTATCTTTCTACTTACCTACCTACTGATCTACACTACCGTTCAAAAGTTTGGTGTCACATTTTTATTAACACTTTTATTCAGCAGGACACATGAAATTGATCAAACTGATTTATGTTGTAACAAATAAGTTTCTATTTCAAATAAATTCTTTGTAATCATCAGAGAATCCTGAAGAAATATTTCATGGTTTCCACAAAAGTATTATGCAGCACAACTGTTTTCAACAATAATCAGAAATGTTTCTTGAGCAGCAAATCAGCATATCTGAATGATTTCTGAAGGAGCATGTGACACTGAAGACTGGAGTAATGATGCTGAAAATTCACATTTGCATCAAAGGAATAAGTTACATTTCAATGTCTACTCAAATAGAAAACTAATAATTTAATATTTTGCAATATTGCTGTTTTAATTGTACCTTTCTTCCTTCCTTACCCAGCTATTAACAATGTATGCAGTAGCTAAATTTTGGGAGTAACATTTCAGTATTTTATTTCACTTTATAAACAATACTTGCAATAGTTGTTTATGCTGTGATACAGTGAGCCTGTGGTACATTGCTTCTGCTCCTTGTAGTTTATGCGCGCATAATGAGTGTGTAAAGTAGTTGTGCATACATCTGAGAGAGAATTAGGGAAGCAATTTGACCAGTAATTGTCTGATTACTTACAAACACTCACACTCATGCACATCCAAATCAAATCACACCAGTTAACCATACAGCATAGTAAACAACAACAGCTTTAAACCTCCTTTTACACCAATGTAGCTTAAAATGACCCTGACAAGACCCTTCTGGAACATTCCTACTAATTCAGATCCATCCAAAACCAGTTATACAGACAGCTTGTGTTTGTGAGCATGGTGCATTTGTGTGTGTGTGTTGTTCACCAGTCCCTGCAAAGGTTCAGCTATCTCAGCTATGGCACCATTTCACGGGTTCTGAATGTGTTCAACCATCCATCAAACAGTGCTGTGATCTTTAACCTTAAATGCCACCGTTAACTGGCCAATCGGGGGTCACCGCCTGCCTCTCAACATTCCACAATGGCCTTTAGCTCCGCCTCTGTGGCCTCAGACGTGAGATGCTGAAGTCATTAGTGTAAAGACATTCAGTGTGTCTGCTGTAACAGGGTTAGCAGAAGAACACTGATGGTTTAGAGAACGAAAAGCTTTTGGAGAAATGTTGGGATAATTACGTCAAATTAAATCACTCTTTTATTATTAAAAACGTTATATTGTTCAAAAGTTTAGGGCCTGTAAGCCTGTTTTTAATGTTTTTGAAAAAATCTCTTATGCTCACAAAGGCTACATTTATTTGATCAAAAATACAATATAAACAGTAATATTGTGATATATATTTTTAAATTTAAAATAACTGTTTTCTATTTTAATGTATTTTAAAATGTCATTTATTCCTGTGATGCAAAGTTAAATTTTCAACATCATTAGTCTTCAGTGTCACATTTCCTGTTATCAACCTTTGTGCTGCTTAATATTTATGTGATACATTTAATATGCTGTAATGCATGTTTTCATGATTCTTTGGTGAACAGAAAGTTCAAATAGATCTAAAAATAAATAAGAAATAAAAAGTTCAAAGAAAAGTACAAAGAAATCTTTTGTAAAATTGTAAAAAATAAAAAGTAAAATAAAAATGCCACTGTCACTTTTGGTCAATTTAAAGCATGCTTACTGAATAAAAGCATTAATTTCTTTTAAAAAAATAATAAAACTTACTAGTGGTGGGCGATATGACCAAACTCTTATATCACAATATGAGTAACTTTATTTCAATGATATATATCAAAATATAGTTATTTTTGCTTTAAATAAGGTCTTTATGATATCAAAATTTTTGATACCGTAGAAATTTCAGAATTATTATCACCAGTGTCAATATCATAAAAAAACTAATAGTAGTCTAAAAAAAACAAAAAAAAAAAAACTCAAGCTCACTGATGACAAGTAAACAGTCAGCAATAAAATAAGAAACAAGCAATTACAAGCAATATGACACAAACTACAGTAGAACAAATAAATAAGAAACGCTACGTACAGTGTATAAAGTAATCAAATGTATCAAAACACTGCATATTCTTCACTGTGTAAATTAAATATATTTCATCTTATTAAAGTTACAAAAGTGATTTAGTCACGAGATTTTCTTTCTTCTGTTGTTTGATTAACATGAATGACAGACAGCAGGAATATTAGACTGCTGTCACTTTAAGAGCTGCCCAGATCCAATATACTGTTACGTTTTCTTTCTCAGCTGTTTGCTTCACTTAAGAACTAAATTACTGTGTTTACGAGGACACTTGCAAAGACGGGCATTTTGACACATACAAGTGTGTGTATTTAACCATTCAAGACCTATAAAATGGCAAAAATAACTCCCAGGCTCTATGAGCCCCATCTTCACGTGCGTGCGCCTCTCAGACAACACTTATAGCGAAATGACTTCTCTTTTGCTGCTGATTGCATTTCAACCACTTAAAATCACTTGTTTTTAAACTGCAATGCTTAAAAAAACGCATACAAACGATAAGTTTCCGTCACCATGTAGCACAGCAACGCCACATGAGTGCATAACCGCGATAGAGACTTCAGTCAAAAATCTCTACTGGCTGACAAATTTCTACCAGTTAAATGTATCTACCAGTATATCTTCATACTTCTAAATGGTGATGTTTACCGTTTCTGTGATATTTCATAATTTTGCCCACTCTTTTTCCTATATCATCTGACTATCTTTTTCTCTCACACTTGGCCCCCCGACTGAGCCTGGTTTCTCCCAAGGTTTTTTTTCTCCATTCTGTCACCGATGGAGTTTTGGTTCCTTGCCGCTGTCGCCTCTGGCTTGCTTAGCTAGGGACACTTAATTTCCAGCGATATCGTCGACTTGATTGCACTGATACTATTTCAACTGAACTGAGCTCGACGATGACATCACTGAATTCAATGATGAACTGCCTTTAACTGAAAATTGAGTGTTTAATCTTGTCCTTTTACATTATTGACTCGATCACTATTTTCCTATTTGATACTGTAAAGCTGCTTTGACACAATCTATATTGTTACTTTACTTTACTTTACTTTTAGTCATTTAGCAGACGCTTTTATCCAAAGCGACTTACAAATAAGAAAAAGTAACAAACTAAAAGTCAAAACTCTGTAAATACTATATAAACACACACATTTAAGAAAATAAAAAAATTAAATAAAAATGAAAAATGCATACAACATTTCAAAAACTAAACATTTAAATGAAAACAAAAAAAGTAAAGCTGAAAACAATTTAAAATATTAAAACAACAAAAGGTATGAGTATAATAATGCTTCTAACATAACACTAAGCCAAACACCAAAAAACAACGACGTGTGTATGTACAGCCACACATATACATACATATAAAAATAAATTCAATATATATATTATTTCATTTCCATGTAGTATAAAGTACTAAAATAACTAAAATTAAATAAAACTATAACTTAATAAACAACCAATACAGACATCAACACTGAGCCAAACATACTTGTTTTAAAAACAGCAACAACAGCTTACTAACACATAGTAAGAAATGGTTATAAAAACTGAAACAGAAGTGAAACAAGTAGTAGGAAAGAGGAAAAATTAAAGTGATACTTATTAATACTTGCGCTATATAAATAAAGGTGACTTGACTATCTTTTTCTCACCAGACATATACTAAAAAAGACTTAAAATCAGAAAACACAATGAAATCCTTCAGCGCTAGACTCACACCCTCATCACCACATAATTGTTGTCATCTGCGTTTAGGTAATGCTTGTGTTTTTGTGTAAATCCACAATGCCATCATCCTCCCACTGCTAAACACCCACAAACAAAAACTTCTCTTAGTCGACAATTACATTGTGTTTTCACAGCGAGAGACTAATGCTGCAAGTATGTGCGTGTTTACAACTACAGCATATAATGTCATTTCAAAATGCACTGTTGCAAGTATGTACTCATATTTCTCTTTTTTAGGATAAGAGAAGAGAAAAAGCAAATAAGAGGAGATTCTGACCTTCTTAGGGATGCTGTCCAGCGTCTCTGGTCTGCTGATATCAAAACAGATGAGCACAGCATCACAGTCTGGATACGCCAGGGGCCGTACATTATCATAATACGAGGACCCTGTAGAACACAAGCACAGTGAGGGTTCAGGATGAAAATGCTTCATTATGATAAAGCTGATCTTCAAATCAAAGAGGAAACACTGCTAATGGCGCTCGCGAATGCTGTGGCACGTACAAATTATGTACAGTGGGTCATACAGCAGGGCAGATGATATAAAAGACTGATGTTTCTACAGTGGTGAGTGCCTCAACAGGAAGGAGAGGTCAGTTTAATACCAGCACAGTAAATTCTTTCTCTTCGGCTGTGTTCGGAATAGCATTTTTAACATTAGCATCCATACTGTTTCTGCTGAATAAAGTATGTATTCTGTATACTGTGCACATTATGTGAATTTTCTAAGCCACCCTTGTCCCAGGGCTGAGTCAAGTCCAGTCAAGTCACCTTTATTTCGCGTTTTGCAATACAGATTCACAGTAATATACAGGAAAATAACAGACTCAGTGATGCAAACTTCATCCAATTTGAGACAAATCCAAATGCTGCTGTAAAACAGCTCAAAAAAGACAATTGAGCGCAATTCCATAACATCCCCAATGGGCGTGGAAATTTCTGCTGGTGATTTACTAACAACGCGCAAATTAAAGAACACAGACGCAGCATCTTATTTACATATCGACCAACGCAATATACCAAGCGAAGCGCAAATTAGAGTAGTCGCAAATAAAGAATAAAGAAATAAAGAAGCCACAGAACATTGAAAAGAACCGAAGGCCAAAAAATGAAGGGTTGCAAGACGTTTTGATAGACCTGGTATTGCGTGACTCCTAGTCGAGGGTTCCAAGTCGTCTTTTATTTCCTGAAGCAAATTAAAAATAACATGGATTGGCAAACGATATGTTCGGATAATGTGTTCTTCTGGCATTCCAAATAAATTAATACATGTGGAAAAATGATACATTTTAGTTATTTTAGAATATTAAGTGAAAAAGTAGCTAAATAGAAGCTAGGCTGAAATAAAATAAGTTTTGTATTTTATTTTATTTCAGTTAATATTTATTTTATTTCAGGTAAATGAAAACATTTTTCTATGGTTTTAGTTCTAGTACATTTCTATAATACATTTCTATTACAGTAGAATATTAGCACATTATGCTGTTGTTATCACATGACATAATAATAATAATAATAATTCATTACATTTATATAGTCAATCAGTGTATAGGGATGATTAGGAGGCCATGATGGTCAGAGGCCAATGGGCAAATTTGGCCAGGATGCTGGGGTAACACCCCTGACATCACTGAATAGCATGTTTAATTGTCCAGTCATAATCATAAAAAACTATTATTAATTTGATTTTGTGTAATACAGGCTAATTTGTTTGGCAGTGCGAAAAAAGATGTTTAAAAAATCCGTTTCCAGTTCATTTGTAATGTTGAAAATAGAAGACGGTCAAGTTGAGCTCATAATATTTTGGATACATATAGAAAATTCACATAATTTGCACAGTACTCTAAATGGGGTTGTGAACTGCTACTGTCTAAAATTGGCATGCTCTCTGTCTTTCCTGATCTCCTCTCTCGAACTTTGCATTCATCTCTCACTCTCCTGTCCTTCCCTTGAGTGAGGACACAAATCCAGACATAGACAGAGAGCGAAAGGGAGGGAAAGAGAGAGAGGAAGTGTGAGAGTGACAATGAGTGTTTGAAGCGCTGATCAAAGCTATCAGTTATTATGGGCTGGCCTCAGGAGCCACCCTATGAGCTGCATGTCCCACAATCCCCTCTGGCAGGTCTGTCAACCACAGCCAGGGAAAGATGGTCAAATATAATTTCTTAGATGAGAGTGCAAATGACGATAAGAAGAAACTAATAAAAGTGTTCAGAGAGACAGACTGGAATGAAAGGTTGTTTCTGTCGTCATATTGCTTGTTTGTTATTTGTCGCCAAGTTGAGTGTGCTAGTCCACAGGGACACAGAAGCACTTTATTCTGTTCTCCCCACAACAGCTTCTAAAATAAGCTTGTTTACTTAGCTATTAAAATGAGGACATATCATAGACTTCTATTGTTTATTTTTATATAAACCCCATAATAATCACCAAAACCCTAATCCTCCTCCAAGCAAAACTTTTGCATTTTTGTTTATATATATTAGTATTCTAAGTATTAGTGTATATATATATATATATATGCATTATTTTCCTTTCATTCCTTACATATAAACTGAATGTATTTTTATTATAAATAAAAATAATAAATACCATGTAATAATAATAATAATAATAATAATAATAATTATTATTATTATTCATAACATTTTTTATAGGGAGGGGATCTCTTTAACCACCACAGAGTAAAAATAATAACATCAAAAGGTAAAATATTTTTAATAAAATTGTAATAACATTGAATTTAATAATGTATTAAATTAATAATAATAATAATTATTATTATTATTATCAATAACAATTTTACGTTTGAATAATTGTCCTTTTTTCCTTACCGATGAATGGAAGGTCCCCAAAGAGACATTGTCAAATTTATTTCATACCAGATTTAGCTCACTCCTCGGGACAGATTTGCCCCCAAAGTATAGCTCAATAAACCCAAACACACACACATACACACACAGAGAGAGAGAGAAACAGTGTTTACTGTACAGCTGCTCCGCATCTCAGCCTCTGTGTATTTGTATGCGTGTGTGTTCTTTTTTAACTCTTGTTGTCTTTTTTTTTTTATCAGTTTTTCTGTTTAATAATTTGAAGTCCCTCTCATTTATGGTCACTCTCCTCTGCCAATCCAAAACCATTCATGCCATGTTAAAAACCATTCATTTCCTGTCTTGTTTGCAGTGGGTGTTACATGTATCCACAGAATTCTCGGCCAGTTATTTTCTTTGTTTTATTTTCGAGACATTATTATTACTGTGATTATGTCTGTAGTGCTAGACATAATTTGCGACTTGTTAAGAACAGTGTGTCCATATGAAACGCTGACCTGAATGTTTGCCAGTAAACATTCTCCTCTTCCAGTCCCTAGATTCACCTCTCGCCAGCTGTGCAGCTGTGTGTGTGAGTGTGTGTGTGGATGAAGCAGAACTCTATGGGATGTCATTACAGATTGTTGAAGATGTAGCCGTAAGCACAAGAGTGTCAGTTAGCTCAGTAGCAGTACACTTATGCTCACACAAACATCGACAGACACCTCATTAAAACCCATCAGAGACGCAGTGTGATTACCTGTGTGAATGTGTGTTTTTGTTTGCATTTTTCTAGATCTAAACATGCCTGAAGGCAAAGCATGCAAAGGTTAAACTGAAAAGAAGGATGTTATGCCAGCAGAAACAATGCCTGATGAAGGTTGTATGACTGAAATGTTGCAATAAAATATGATTTCCAGTGTGCGGGATTTATCAATGGCCACATACACACTGTAGCATTTCAACCTCATTTAAATATGAGAGTGAATCCCATAAATTACAGTCTTGTGTGCGTATGGAACAGAACTCAATCTCGAAACTAGGATGACTGACGCAGTGGTAACCATAGCAGTGTTTTGCCGTCTCGTGCATTTGGTATTCGCTATTTTTGGCCTAAGCAATATTACAGCGGCCAAAGACTTGTTATGTTTGGCGATTTTAAATAAACCACCATTGACACAGCCACTGTTTTTTGTTTAGGTTTGGAAAGTTGCTTTACAGAGTATGCTCTTCAAGGGCTGCCATATCCACTTATTATAAGTAACACTTATTAAGCATCTTCAGGAGTTAATAAAGTAGGCAGGTGCAGGTCACGATATTTTGTTATGTGTCTTCTTTCCAAGATAACGCATTTACATTTGTTTATTATGGCCTTGTTCTTATTTGCTGTTTTTTATAGCAAGATCTGGCAACACTGGTGATTCAAGATGGACCTTGTTCACTGTGATAGAGAGACACAACTCATTACATCAGTAACTGCTACTGGTTTAGTTCTGTACACTGTGTAGAATTTCTGAAAATGCGGTTGTCACTACTTGCATTTTTTGGGAGTCAGTTCGGTTGTAAAATGCAAATGTCACTCCTGTAAATGACTGAACTGTGTGTGTACAGAACAGGATTAAGCACAAAAGGTGAATTGACAGTGCAGTGTACGTGGCCTATTTTTGTTAGACTATTTTGGCAGAATTCAAATAATCTAAATTAAAAAATGTAGAAATTTGAATAAACTTAAGGAAATGTACCTAAAAGGATAGTTCATCTAAATTTTTACATTCTTTAATCACTTTATGACTTTCATGTCATTCCGAAACTATATGACCTATCATGAAAGTGTGTTTCAATGGCACGATTTTCTGTCTCTATTCAGTGTACTATTTGTACGCAGAATAATGGCATGCATATGACACGCAATGGGTAGAATTAGGGGTGTGGGGTAGATCCGTATTATATGTACGCCAAAACGCATATCATATGAATGGCAATAAAGTGCGTATCATATGCACAAGAAAACCGGATATTATATGCACGTCAAAGTCAGTTTCTGCATATAAATAGCACGCAAAATACAAAAAAAAAAAATTGTGCTATTGATACATTTTTCATGAGTCCAGGCTCCTTATTTGATATTTTGAAGAATGTTTGAATTGTTTTTGCCTGTACAATAAAATTCACGGTATGGACAATTCTGTTACACATTATTTCTTCCACTTTATATTACTAACTGTAAGTTCCTATGCAAATACATATAAACTAACTCTCATTAGAGTATTATTAAACTGTTAGATTAGGATTAGTAGAATAAATTGACATGTAATTGCAAAATTACTAATAGTTGGTAGATTATCAGTTTAGGGACCATCACAATAAAATGTTAGCAGATTAAAGCAGACGGGTAGCTGACATGTACTTGCAAAGTTACTTATAATTAGTAGAATGTTTAAAGTGGACTAGAAAAAAAGTGTTAACGACATTACAAAAAAAATATATAAATATATATAGGGGGAAAGGGAAGTGGTGTGTGGCCAAGTACGGTGACCCATACTCGGAATTTGTGCTCTGCATTTAACCCATCCAACTGCATGCACACAGTAGTGAACACACACCCGGAGCAGTGGGCAGCCAATGCTGCGGCGCCCACGGAGCAGTTGGGGGTTCTGTGCCTTGCTCAAGGGTCTCACCTCAGTCGTGGTATTGAGAGTGGAGAGAGTGCTAGTTATTCACTCCCCCCACCTACAATCCCTTCCAGACCTGAGACTAAAACCTATGACCTTCGGGTTACAAGTCTAACTCTCTATCCATTAGGCCACGACTGCCCCAATATATATATATATTAGGGCTGTCAGTTTAACGTGTTATATAACTAATTAATTAATTAGTTATGAAAAAATAAGGCGATTAAAATATTTTAACGCAGTTAATGCACTGGCCCCGCCCCCAGAACTGTACGTCATCTTACATTTCATACAGTTGTCTGTTGACAAATATGATGCGGGGCAACAGCTCCATAAATACAGTTATGCCCTAAAATTCAAAATATTGGGGCAAAAAATGCCCCGTTTGAGTTTTTGTCTCATATTTATATCATACAATATCACACGAGCAGGGAGAGCATTATTACATGAGTGCTGATTTTTTTATATATATATGAACTCTCACTGATGCTCTAGAAGGAAAAACGATGCATTAAGAGCCAGGGGTGTAAACTTTTGAACAGAATGAAGATTTTTTTTTCATTTAGTATTGCCCTACAGAAGCTACAGAAGATACTTAGATTTTCCCAGAAGACAAAATAAGTTCAATTTACCCTGATCTTCAAACTCAAAAAGTTTTCACCCCCCGGCTCTTAATGCATCATTTTCCCTTCTGGAGCATCAGTGAGCGTTCTGTAACCTTCTGTAATAGCTGCATATGAGTCCCTCAGTTGTCCTCATTGTGAAAAGATGGATTTCAAAATCATACATTGTTGTTATTGTTATTGTTGGAAAGGGTTCAAATACACAAAATTGCTGAAAAACCACAGAATTTGTGGGACCTGAAGCATTTTTCTGAAGACCAGCAGGCAGTTTAACTGTTCAAGACAAACAAGGGGCTGATGAACCACTGTCACTAAACAAAAAACAAAACAAACAAACAAAAAAAAAAACAGCTGTGGATCATTCAAGTAACAACACAGTATTAAGAATCAAGGGGATGTAAACTTTTGAACAGGGTCATTTTTATAAATTCAATTATTATTTTCTCTTTTGGATTATATGTAAATGTATTTTACATAATATATCTTATTCAGGTCAGTACTAAATAAAAAATAACTTACTAAATAAAAAATGATTTCAGCTATTGCATTCCACAGAAGCAAGTAAGTCATACAGCTCTGGAATGACGTGAGTAAATGATCATTTTGACCTCTATCAACAACATATGTAGCATGCTGTTGATAACCATTTTCAAGTCATCTCTCAGTATCTCAAAACAAACAAAAACTGCATTGACAGATATGTGAATACAGTGGAAGTTGTACAATTACAGCCGCTTGTAAGTAGATTTCTGTCAGCATGTTGTTTGTTTGGTTATACAAACTGAGAGACGTTTCAAAATGACTGAAAATTCTGAGGAAAAGGCTGAAGAAAGCATACACAACATTTAACTAACAAAACAAATCACACACAGTTAACACAAAAGGAGCCTCTCGTTACCATTCAACGTTCTCATTACTCATTTCTCATTAGTCATCAAATCATTAGTTGCCCTAGTTCTCCAGATGGCTGGGCCAAAACACTCATCCAGCTCTCCATTTTACAACTGCAAATTCACCTTTCACACACATTCATTACAAATCCATAACAAATCTTGACATTGTGACAAATTAAGATTTATCCACAGTTACATCATTTTGTAGCTTTCATGTCACAATACTTCCTTCCATTCTCAGAAGACAAACAGTACAAAAATGTTACTGGCATGGTACCCTTATTTAGATCTAAAAAGATGCATATTAGAATCGTAAAGTTACATATTTTTACCTAAAACATGCATTTTAGTTTGGTGAATATTGGTCCATATAAATAAATAAATAAATAAATAATATTGGTGCAAAATTGGGGCATATTAATTTGAAAGAGAATTCAGCTTAATGTGCAGAGACAACTATATGCAGTTGTTATCGTATTATGATCATCATCGTTAATAAATAATAATGTATTTATTATTTTATTGTATATAGTAATAATAGTATCATAAATAGGAAATTGATTGTGTGTGTGTGTGTGTGTGTGTGTGTTTATATATGACATTAAAAGTGACATTAAAACAGATTTAGCTCACTTCTAGCGACAGATTTTTTTCAAATGGTTTTAATAATTTTGTAGTACTTAAAGCTAATTCCTTTCATGTAAAAATGCTTCCTTTTATCCCAGATTAATGTGCAGAGAAAACTAGAAGCAGTTGTCAACGAGGGGGAAAAAAATCCAAATTTGGTTACAAAACATAACATTTGTCAAGAAAAAGATTTTATAGCTCATTCTGTGTCTGGCTCGTTCAACACGTTAGAGATGGACGGTCAAGTCAAGTTCATTGCATTGTGGGATACAGTATTTCATGCAGTGAGCTCTGTTGTATACTGCACATTTTCTCAAATGTAGAAGGTCATCTGGGTATTCTATGCATGCAGAAATTTGCACAGTATTCATACTACAGAAATAGCAAGAGTAGTATGCATTTCCAAACATAGCTGTTGTTTTGGTGGCACGAGTGAAACAGAAAACATGTTTAATACATGTGGCCAAACACTGGGAAATGCTTCAGTTTAGCTTTTTAAATACTTTGTTTCTGTTTGCCTTAAATTTTGTCTACAAGTTGTTCCACGAACTTACAGAGTGAATCGTTTTAGGTCACTTTGGTAAGACAATATCGGCTAATAAGATAGATGTAAATATACATATACTTTCGCACACAAAGCCGCTGGGTGCCTGGCTGTTTTCAAGAGGGCTTACTGACAACATTTCCAAACAGTGATAAAGCTCATAACCAGCTGAACTTTATTATCACACAGTCCATATTGAAGCAGACTCTTGTGTCCCAGACCGTGGTATGAGAGCACTTACAGTAAAGAGAAGATTTACTCTTGACAAGGTTACAGTCTGACCCAGCACAACCCTACAGACCAACAACAACAGCAGGAGAGGAAAACATTCCCATAGGAACTTAAAAATGGAGATGACAAGAAAAGAAATTCCCATAAAGGACTTTTATAGCAGGGTGGGGAAACATGCAGAGGCCTAGAGTGGGGGATTTATGGGTCACGCTTGCTGAGAAACCCCCTAAGTGTGTGTCGGGACGATTGTGTGTCAGCGGTGGTGTAGCTTAACACCAAGTGTGCTAAAATCCACACTGACAGTACTGTCCAAACACGCTTACACAGCCTTGAACATATTACTGGAGTTCTGGCTAACTTCTTGGCTTGTTTTATATCTCACCCACAGATACAGTCCACAACTCAAGAGCAATATAACAGGATCATATCCCACTCTGTATTCATAAACCCTGCATTGTCTATTGTGTATTGTTAAATCAAAGTAGCGAGAGTTCTGCTTCCTGACTCTTTGTAGTTCAGACATCACATATTTGAGAAAATGTTGCTGAACCAACATTCTCTTGTGAGTTACTCCAGACAATCAAAAAGCCACGTTCAATCTTTCTCATACAAATTCACAAGGGGTCAGCCAGGCCATGGGAGCGGTCAACAGCCAGGAGGGACAGGAATGAACCGTGTCCATGCATAGACGAGACTGGCACCAGAATTTGATACAGTAGAACTTTTGCTATTGCATCTATCTGTTTATCTGTTCATGCAGAGGTTTCACAATTTACACAGACTGTCTAAATCAGTTTGACGCCACTGAAGAGCACAAAGCTTGAGTCACAGTACATCACTGGCTATGTTTGGACTGGAATACTAGTATACTACCTTTTTCATACTGCCTAAGTTTATATGGATTTTAATATATATATATAGAGAGAGAGAGAGAGAGAGAGAGAGTACATTGTCATTATAGTTGACTGCATTACAAGCATGTTTATTTAAAGGGATAGTTCACCCCAAAATGAACATCTTGTCATCATTTACTCACCCTTATGTCACTTCAAACTTGTATGAGTTTCTTTCTTACTTTGACCATAAAAGAAGATATTTTGAAAAATGCTGGTAATCAAACAGTTGATGGTATTTTCTTTCATACTACGGAAGTCAATGGACCATCGACTGTTTGGTTTTTCAAAATTCTTCAAAATACCTTCTTTTGTGTTCAACATAAGAAAGAAACTTACACAGGTTTGGAACAACATGAGGGTGAGTAAATGATGACAAGTTTCATTTTGGGGTGAACTATTCCTTTAAATGAGTCATGCACATTTAACATTTCAATCTAAATTTGTGTTTTGACTGTGTGAATTGATAATGAGTCAAAAGATAAATCTTATAAAAATCACATTGACATTACTTCTTGTTCATGTCAAGTGATATAGTATACAACCATATGCTCTGCTGTATACCGCACCGCTTGGTAAAAGTACAATTCTTCAAAAGTAGGCCTAAGTAAATACAATTTTGCTTACCTTATGTACAGTATACAAACTGCAGAAATATTAAGTGTTAGCATGATACGCCGCGCAACTGTTTAGTTTTGATGCCAAGCCGGATCTCACCTGATGTGTCCCACATGTTGAGCTCGATGCGGTGCTTGTCGATCTCAAAGCTCGCCGTGTAGTTCTCAAACACTGTGGGCACGTAATTCTGCAATGAAAAAAATCATAACACTTAGTCCAATATAACAAAACATCAATTATTTACAGTATTTGAAAAGTTTTGTGTGATCCCCTTTGCTATGTATAAATAATTAACCAGTAAATAGTGACGGTGTTTATGTTCTATGTGTCCCTTCCGAATTTCGATAGGAATCATCGCGCAGCCTTCGGTTGCTATGGTTACCCACTCGTCGAACGCGATTTTATGTGCTGTTATTACAAATAATTTATTTTTTTTCATTATTTTCTTTTTTAAGACAGTTTCTATTTAAATTCAGACACCTACATTTCTCACATTATCAACTCAGAGATAAACTGTGTCAGAACACATTCATCTTGATAATGTCAGTTTAAGAAACATGGTCAGGTCAAAGTGTCAAATCAAATTTTTGGTCCCAAATTTTTATCAGTTTTACTGTATGAAGAATTTTTGGGTATAATATGTCACAGTTTACTTTATCTTTACTTACATAAATGAATTATATTGTACACTCACTAGTAAAAAAACAAAACAAAAAAAAAACTGTGTCCGGTGTCTGAATAATTTTTGGTTTGACTGTGTATATGTAGCAACTGTCTTAAATGAGAAATAAGTAGTCTTTTACAGTTTTTACAAGTTGGCCCTAACTTGTAAAAGCCTATAACTTTCATAGTTTGAAATGTTAGGCCTATTTGAAAACGCGGTTAAAATTAATATGTAAAAATAATACGTAATTTTTTTTGTTGTTGTTTTGAGACCATCTTAATTCGCACCCATGGTTACTAGCAGTCTCACTTCAGCATCTCGTGCAGTGA
Organism: Tor tambroides; assembly: GCA_021397915.2. Lineage (NCBI taxonomy): Eukaryota > Metazoa > Chordata > Actinopteri > Cypriniformes > Cyprinidae > Tor > Tor tambroides. The sequence goes on from JAFVLL020011007.1 coordinate 35,891, forward strand.
ACGCCTCCGTGCCAAGTTACAAACGCGAGGCTCTCATCTTTCTATGCATTTGCACTCCAGTGTGACCAGTCCCTTAGCAAACAAACAGGGGATATCATGCAGTTTAATTAGCTCGAACTTCAATCACACAACTTTCAATGCAACCTACGTTCATTAATTTAAAACACTCATACTAGGCTATTATTCTACTTCAACACATACTCTGACTCTTGTCCTCACTCCATTAATTCGTCACATTTAGTAACTTATTTTCTGTTTTTAATAGTAAGATAGGTATTAATGATAAATAACATGATCCGCTCACCTCTGGGTAGCTGTCCTTGGCGAACACATGCAGCAGCGCCGTCTTTCCGCACTGAGTGTCACCGACCACCACAATCTTACAGCGGCTGCACTGTCCCTCCATCATCATCGCTATCAGCACTGTTCTAGCGCTTAACGAGCACCATCCGCTGCCTGATCGCGCTCCTTTATAACGCCGAATGAATGATTCAGAGGAGAGACAGTGAGAGCGTCTCTGAGTGGACGGGTTTGTGCCAGGGAGAGCGTCCACTCACAAAACTGGCGTGCGCCCCTCCCCTGTCCGCCTGTCAGTCTCCCGGTTCCCACGGTGACACCACGCGCTGAGTCTCACCCCCTCCCGCGCCCCGCGAGCCAGGCATGCGGGTCGTACTGCTGCCTCTTGACTCAGTAGCCTAGCCTTGATTTCTAATGACACGATGATGTGGTTATCTTGCCTTCCTACTGTGATTTGGGCATGGTGTAAATTAAGCGACCCCTCTGGCTCGTGTATGGAAATTGTTTTAACGATGTGATTTAACACGCCACTGAGTCGCCCATCTGGGGCTCCCAAGGTCATGAAAAATATCAAGAAAATGTCATTAAGTTAAAAACCATGCAATTGGAACATTAGTGCAATTTTACCTACTAACTGTCACCCGTGCTTAAGATTACTTCACTATATGTGAAACCAGTCTATAGCATGGTGTATTTGTAGCAATAGCCAAAAATACATTGTATGGGTCAAAATGATCGACTTTTCTTTTATGCCAAAAATCATTAGGATATTAAGTAAAGATCATGTTCCTTGAAGATATTTAGTGAATTTCCTGCCGTAAATATATCAAAACTTAATTTTTGATTAGTAACATGCATTGATAAGAACTTCATTTGGACAATTTTCTCAGTATTTTTTTTTTCTTGCACCCTCAGATTCCAGATTTTCAAATTGTTATATCTCGGCCAAATATTGTCACATCCTAAGAAACCATACATCAATGGAAAGCTTATTTATTCAGCTTTCAGATAATGTATAAATTTAAAAAATTGACCCTTATGACTACTTTTGTGGTCCAGTGTCTCATTATAATTAAATCCTAATTTAATCATGACAAACTATACATTGTTGGAAAGGTCTGAGACTACTTAATAGATATTTTACCACTGTTTTTTGTTACATATTATGTAGGAACTGTAATAGATTAATTTATGACAAGAGTGCACATCGGAAATCTACATCATAACAGAAGTTCTGACTTTCTTCATTGCCTTTTTTCCCTATCACATTTTAGTAAGCATCATAAATTATATATCAATTGAAAGCTTAAAACATCAAAATTCATCCTATGTAAACCACAATTTTAAAATTGGACATTGCATTACCATGGAAATGGTACTTCAAATTCATATTACAAAATGTTTTCATTCATGAATTATAACAAGTTTGGATAGTGCACTTTCACATCTATGATCAAAAATGGGGGTGACAGTTAAGAGTTAACAAAATATCAAAAAGTCACAATTTCTATAGAGAATACATATTTATTAATTGATTTTAAATTTGTATTTTACATTAAAAATGATAAACGTTACTGTAAAAATGCTCTAATGTTTTGTGTTAGCTTCAGAGTGTTGAGAAAGTTCAGGTGAGGTTAGCTTATAAACTAGGCCTATATTAGATTAGGAAAGTTTGCAAATAGGCCTACCTTAATCACATAAAGTGGAAAATGGTGATTTCCCAAAGAACAGCATGAGTTCTTTTTGTAAATCTTTTTGTAATCTTTGATTAATTTGATTCTTTTTTCAGCACATTTTGCTTTTGGGCTGATAAATTTATATTCCTAGAACCATAACACTCAAGAAAAAAAAAGTATAATAAAAAAGGTAAATTGATAAAAATGTAGGGGTGTGGAATTGTTATATTTTGCAAGACATTGAACTGCTATAATTTTAGTTGACTTACCAATTTACTTTATTACTGAGAATAATAATATGAGCATTCATTTAAAAAAAGTAAAGAAAGTTTTTTTTTCCTCAGTTGTTCTCTTTGAAATTGTTGTTCTCTTTGCTATTGGTTTTTGTATTATGTATGTATGTATATATATATATATATATATATATATATATATGTATATATGTATATATATTCAAATAATTGGAAAACCAATAGCCTATAAGAATAGAATCATTAATTATTTTAATTATTAAATATTAATAACATCAATTATTATTAATAATACTAATAATACAATTTATTATTAATAATATTAAATATTAATAATAATAACATTATAACATATATAGAGAGAGCCTTAATTTACATTTATGTTTTTGCCAAACAAGTTTTCAGTGTACGTTTACGTCTCTTCATGAGTTTATTTTATTTTTTTGCACTCATTGTAAATGTGATGCCGCCATCTGCTGTTAAATGTCGGTACTGCAGATTGTTCATTGTTGTAAAATGTTGGTCCTCCGATTTTTTTACGGTCTGTTTTTTTTTATTTTTTTTTATTTGTTGAGTCGTGTGGACATATGCTCACTTTGTGAATTTTGGTATAGATTAACAAGTATTAAATCTGATTGGAGAGGGGACATCTGCGTTTGTAATTATTTAATTATTGTAATTACAGTAATTATTTTTTCAATTAATTTATGGTTTAATTGTCACTGTGAGTTCTCAGCTTCTTTATATGGGCTATTATAATGTGTTTTAAGCTAGTGATACGGTCTTAAGCCTCCTTTTAAAATCGTATTAAAAAGAGTTATAGTAACATTTCATTCAGTTTTGGACAGGAACTGAAATCGTGCTCAGAGATTCTGAATACTTCTGAATATTCTGTATTTCGCTCAGGCATTCAGTTCACGCCCTAAACCCAGCCATTATTGACAACCATCATCCATAGACGAGTTCCGTCGGGCAGCCACACCCATTAAGCGCTGTCCTGCTTTTACCAACAGGGGGAGACAAATACCACGACACCAAGCACTTGTGTCACATCAGTACCTTACACGTTAGCCAAGCATATTTTTATGTTGGTTTATTTAGCATTGAGTTGTTGTAACCGAAAAAAACACATAATTATATTATTTTGTAGTCACAAGAAATTTTAGAAACTATAAGAAATGGTCCATTACTAACCACAGGAGGTTATCACATTCCTGCTGTCAGTGGGTTTGTGACATTCTGAACTGCGTAACTGTACTCACAATTTCTTGCAGCGTTATTTCTTGTACAGTGTGTTTGGTTTGTTGTTTGTAAAGCCAGGTGCACCTTGTGGCATGCAGCTTAGGTTCTTGGTATGTATGTGAGAGTTTCATTAGAAAGCTCTGAAAACAAACAAACAAGCATTCATAAATATGTTGTTGAGTTACATGAAGATGTTGCATACATTTGTAAATAAACAAAAATAGCAAATACAAGAAAGATTAAAAAGAAAGAAAGAAAGAGAACTGGAAAATGTTAATCCACTTAAATATGCTCTCATTCCCATCTAGATTAGTGTAATACTTCACTGTTGGGCACATAATCCCATGAAAAGCAACAATTTTACATAATGTGATAAATAACATGGATGTTAGCTTGTTTATATCAAAATTACAGGTTAAAATGCATATGAATGTATTATAGAAAGTAAACATTTTATTGTAGTTCACTATTTTGAGGGTTTTCTTTTGAGGGAAGTTCATTTTAATGATACTGTGTTGTGATGATTTTTTTTTATTATTTGTAGACATGACGGTACAGCATTATGATAGGGTGTCGTGAGTGGTTGCTAGGGCATTGCTGTGCAGTTGCTCAGGTGTTTTAAGTGTTTCTAATGCATTTCTATGTGGTTGGGTGTTTTGAGTGATTGTTAGGTGACTCCTTTTGGGATCTGAGGGATCGTTTGGTCCCAGTGATGTCTGACGTATAATAATTCACTTTCACAAGCAGATAATTTTTAAAGGAATGAGTCACCCCAAAATTTAAATTTTCTTAAAATTGACTCTCCTTCAGATGTGTTTGGTTCTTCACTGGAAAAAAAACAGGAGAAACATACTATCACTTGTTCACCAATGGATCCTCGGCCGTGAATGGGTGCCTTCAGAATGATAAAGCTGATAAAATAGCATCAGAAATTAGGGATTTGTTTTTTTTTACAAACACTCAGCTTCACAAGATGCTAAAAGATGGACTGGAGTGGTATGGATTATTGTGATGTTTTTATCAGCTGTTTGGACTCTCGTTCTGATGGCACCCATTCACTGCAGAGGATCCATTATTGGATGAACTATTGCTTTAAGGTACAGTATCATATGTCACACTGAAGGAAACTCATGTCTTTACTTGAAATGCTATGTCAATTTCCTATGCTTCTTTTTCCAGTCATGCACTTAATATATGAGTGTGCTGTGGACCTGGTTACATAAAGGACTGTCTCTCTAAATATATTCCTGTTGGACACACAGAAGCCTTTCTGCAGGGCTGTTGGTCATGTTCAGGGTCAGGAAGAGCAGTCAGCGGGTATCTTAGTGTCTTAGCGTCTTATAAACAGTAGCACCATCTTCTTTTTGTCGTGTATGTGAATCTGGCACAAGTCTGAGCAAGTTTAAACAAGTAGTCCACTTAATTTACAACTGAGGTGTATGTGTGTGCATGTACTTCGCGTCTCTGGATCTCGAGGGGCCAAGGAAAGCTAATTTTCATCGAGCACTCCAGCCTCATTGTCTCTGTCATGCTTTGTGTGCACAACCTATATCAGGCCCAGAATGCATCAGATGCACACAGCCTAACCCACTTACAACTTAACCAGACTGCAGAAGGTGCGTGTTCACACACAACTGTAGGCTAAGGTTAGCCACGGTCAGGATATCACTCCCTGTCTCTATTCCCATTCAATCTTCACCATATCAAATGCCCTTGTAAACTTTTATTACCCCTTATATGTCACCCAGGACAGAGGTTAAGCTTGATGCTTTAATTACCAGAAAGTTACATTGAGAAAATGTTATTGTTCAGAGGTTGTGAGAACACAATTATTTTATATACAGTGCCCTCCACTAATATTGGCACCCTTGGTAAATATGAGCAAAGGCGGCTGTGAAAATAAATCTGCATCGTTTATCCTTTTGATCTTTCATTCAAAAAATTCACAAAATTCTAACCTATCATTGAAGTAAAACAATTGAATGTGGGGGGAAAATATCACTGTGAAATAAATGCTTTCTCTAGTTCATGTTGGCCACAATTATTGGCACCCAATTATTGCAACATCCTTTTCCCATGATATGCTGTCTGAGTTTTCTCCTATAATGCCTGAAGAGTTTGGAGAACACCTGATAAGAGATCAGAGACCGTTCCTTCATCCAGAATCTCTCCAGATCCTTCAGATTCATAGCTCCATGTTAGTACTTCTTCTCTTCAGTTCACCTCACTCATTTTCTATAGGGCTCAGGTCAGAGGACAGGGACAGCCATGGTAAAAGATTCATTTTGTGCTCATTGACCCATATTTGTGTTTAGTTTTTTGGATTGTTGTCCTGGTGGAAGATCCAAACACGGCCCATTATAAGATTTCTAACAGAGGCAGTCAGGTTTAGATTTTTTATCTGTTGGTATTTGATAGAATCCATGATGCCATGCATCTGAACGAGATGTCCAGGACCTCCGGCAGAAAAACAGGCCCACAACATTAAAGATCCAGCAGTATATTTAACCGTGGACATGGGGTACTTTTTTTATCCCTGTTTGTACTAAACTCATCTGGTGGGTTTGCTGCTAAAAAGCTCTTCCTTTTTTTTTTAGTTTCACGTGACCATAGAAGCCAGTGCCATGTGAAGTTCCAGTCGTGTCTGACAACTGAATATGCTGGAGTTTGTTTTTGGATGAGCTTGGAGACTTTTTCTTGAAACCCTCCCGAACAACATGTGGTGACGTAGGGGCTGTTTGATTTTTTTTTTTTTAAGGTTTTCTGACTCCGAGACTCAACTAATCTCTACAGTTCTCCAGCTGTGATCCTTGGAGAGTCTTTAGCCACTCAAACTCTCCTCCTCACCGTGCATTAGGACGATATAGACACATGTCTTCTTCAAGGCAGATTTTTAACATTTTTAGTTGATTGGAACCTCTTAATTATTGCCCTGATGATGAAAATGGGGATTTTCAATGCTTTAACTATTTTCTTACAGCCACTTTCTAATTTGTGATGCTCAGCAATCTTGTTCTGCACATCAGAACTATATTCTTAGGTTTTACTCCTTGTGATGGATGATTAAGGGAAGCTGACATTTGTGTTCCTCATATTTATAATCCTGTGGAACAGAAGTCATGGCTGGACATTTTCATGCTCCTAATCACCCTGGTGTGCTAAAAATGTAAATATGAATGGGAATATACTTCAGAGATATTTTACTCATAAGGATTTCTAGGGGTGCCAATAATTGTGGCCAACATTCATTGGAGAAAAACATTTATTTCATCATGGGATTTTCTCCCCGCTTTCAATTGTTTTACTTCAATGATGAATGAATTTTTTGAATGAAAGATCAAAAGGATAAACAATGCAGATTTATTTTCACAGCCGCTTTTGCTCATATTTACCAAGGGTGCCAATATTAGTGGAGGGCACTGTATATATATATATATATATATATATATATATATATAGAGAGAGAGAGAGAGAGAGAGAGTATTGAAACACCATTATTTGCAGAGATAAATATTGATGTATAGATACTGATAACACAAGCATAATTAAAATTATAATATAATTTGTGATTATATTTATGATTAACAATTATTTTGCATAGAAATATAATAAATTCTAATAAAATAAGCATGATTAAAATGTGAATTTACTATTATATTCATAATATATAGATATTGATAAAAAAAATAAATAAAATATAATCATAATTTATATATATATATATATATATATATATATATATATGTGTGTGAAGAATGATATCCAGTATGAGACATCCATTTACTAGATGTTTAGATTTTTACTGCTTGAGGCAATTGGCTTCCATATCATTTGGCAAGTAGGGTTTGCCTGCCAGCAGGACTTTGCCCGACTCTTTAGCCATTAGAGGATTTATGTCATCATTGGCGGGTACGGCTAGACTGGCACACAAACACCAGACATTATTTGCAAAGATTTAGGACCAGAGCTCAAGCAGCTAAGCCGCAGTTAGCAAGACATTGGGTGTTTTCCAAGATCACTAGTTTTCAGATTTCTAAAGCAATGTATTTTTTTGTCAGCATTTCTAGAATGCCGGTGACGTGATAAAAGGAAATATAATTCCACTTATTTAATCTTTTTCCTATAGCGTGATCTGCATAGCTTCTAAACTCATGCAACCCTGTGACCCACAGTTCACTTCCTGTTTCTCTCAAAGCACTTCCTTTGCGCTTGTAGATGAGTCAGAGTGCAGTTTCAGTGACCTTTACTATTGCAGTGTTTGGCTGTATGTATATTTGTGTGAGTGTGATGGGGTGTGGAGGCTGATTTAGTGTGAAAAAGCATGCCTGCTTTGGCTGGAGCTGTTCCTAGCACGGTTGTTTTCTGTCAGAGCACTCACAAACACACGAGTGCAAAGCACCGCCTTCAAGTGTTAACAATGGTTTGTGAATTTACTGTGATTTCCAGATCGGTCTTGGAGAATGGAAGGAATAAATAGACATTTCCTCTTGGCCTTCTGGTTGCACACAAACATGCTCATAAGCACGCCTCCACAGACGTACACGCCTCTACACACATGCTCGCAGATGCACACATCCGTTCGACTACATTCATGCTAACAAAAACAACACTTGAAACTCAGACAGTGTAGCTGCTATGAGCTGTGCACATGCATGCCTTTTTACACAAGTGCACCTTTATTCACCTTTTTGATTTCCTAAGGAAGCATATTTTTTCTCTCCTCAGATTGACAGAAATATGAATATGTCATTTTTCCCCCAATACCAGCACAAAATCCACCTCACATCGGATTCTAAGGATTTCATTGGTCAATCATAGAGTTGATTGCCTACACAACACTGAAACAAATACTAACCGCTAACTGTTAACCTTATACCGCACATCTTGATAGATAACAACGCTGTTTGTCACAGTCTGATCTGATTTGTTGACAGGTGACTTTATGATTGAGTTAGCCAATAAAAATCATCATTTGTTTGGGTTTACATTAAATTGGGTTTGTGTTTTAATGCGCTGGTGATTGGGGGAAAAAAGTCATGCAATATGAACACATCAAGACCTAAGTATTACATATTTGCTTTTTGTCTTACACTTTTTAATTGTAATGTTGTGTTGTTTATTTCTTAAAAAAAATAATAAAATATGATTATATAACACTTTGACTTAACATTGAGTGTAAATGTATTGAGTTTGAATGTAAATTACTCTATATTAACTTATGCGGCCTCCAGCCTGTGGCCAAATCACAGAATTGCTTGTGTGATTTTGCTTATTATATATTTGTTTGTTTTATTTTAACATCAATAACTAAATCAGTTTTTTGTTGTCTGAAGTGACATAAGGGAGTGGAATATTTTTGAAAATTATTTTGTTACCAAATTATTTTTGATTTATTTTTCTTATTTTTTGATAGATCTTTACAACAAATCATATTCATTTCTATAGCTTAATTAAAACTTTACTATTTACTAGTTTTACTACACTTTACTATTAAAATATCATGAAGCATAGATTAAAAAACAGCTTCTGTTTATTTAATACTGGTTGCATTTCAACTGCACACATTCCTAAAGAAGAAAAAGATTAATTTGTGAAAGTGTATTTAACACTCAGCCAGAGTTTCTCTCATTCTCTTGCGTGAATTTCAGCTGAGTATAGTAAAAACAGCTTTACTTCATTTACTAAATTGAAGTCAGCACAGCTGCCTGTCAGCACACAAACTCCCTCATTGGACTCTTCAATCCATTATT
>JAFVLL020011007.1:45206-59801 GCA_021397915.2 Tor tambroides
CATTCCCATAGGAACTTAAAAATGGAGATGACAAGAAAAGAAATTCCCATAAAGGACTTTTATAGCAGGGTGGGGAAACATGCAGAGGCCTAGAGCGGGGGATTTATGGGTCACGCTTGCTGAGAAACCCCTGAAGTGTGTGTCAGGACGAGTGTGTGTCAGCAGTGGTGTAGCTTAACACCAAGTGTGCAAAAATCCACACTGACAGCACTGTCCAAACACGTATACACAGCCTTGAACATATCACTGGAGTTCTGGCTAACTTGTTGTTGGCTTGTTTTATAGACGAGAAGCTTGAATCCACACAAAGCCATTTATATTAGAGATCTCACCCACAGATACAGTCCACAACTCAAGAGCAATATAACAGGATCATATTCTACTCGGTATTCATAAACCCTGCATTGTCTATTGTGTATTGTTAAATCAAAGCAGCGACAGTTCTGCTTCTTGACTCCTTGTAGTTCAGACATCACATATTTGAGAAAATGTTGATGAAACAACACTCTCTTGTGAGTCACTCCAGAGAACCAAAAAGCTACATTCAATCTTTCTCATACAAATTCACAAGGGGTCAGCCAGGCCATGGGAGCGGTCAACAGCCAGGAGGGACAGGAATGAACCGTGTCCATGCATAGACGAGACTGGCACCAGGATTTGTTACAGTAGAACTTTTGCAATTGCATCTATCTGTTTATCTATCCATGCAGAGGTTTCAAAATTTACACTCCCAGACTGTCCAAATCAGTTTGACGCCACTAAAGAGCACAGTGCTTGAGTCACAGTACAATATTGGCTATGTTTGTACTGGAATACTAGTATTTTGCATTCTGCCTGACTTTATATGGATTTTAACATAGCCTAATAAGCCTATATGTATATATATATATATATATATATGGAGAGAGAGAGAGTACATTTGACTGCATTACAAGCATGTTATTTAAAATTAATTAAAATTTTGTCATCATTTTCTCACCCTCATGTCATTCCAAACCTGTATGAGTTTCGTTCTTATATTGAATATAAAAGAAGATATTTTGAAGAATGTTGATAATCAAACCGTTGATGGTCCCCACTGACGTCCGTATTTCTTTCCCTACTATGGAAGTCAATGGGGACCAACAACTATTTGGTTCTTCAGAATTCTTCAAAATATCTTCTTTTGTGTTCAACATAAGAAAGAAACTTACAAAGGTTTGGAACGACATGAGAGTGACTTAATGATAACAATTTTCATTTTGGGGTGAACTATTCCTTTAAATAAGTCATGCACATTTAAAGTTTCAATCCAAATTTGTGTTTTGACTGTGTGAATTGACTCAAAAGATAAAGCTTAAAAATCACATTGACATTACTTTTTCTTCATGTCAGGTGATATAGTATACAACCATTTGCCCTGTGGTATACCGCACCGTTTGGTAAAAGTACGATTTTTCAAAAAATAGGTAAATACAATTTTGCTTACTATGTACAGTATACAAACTGCAGAAATGCTACGTGTAGTATGGTAGCATGATATTCCGAGCAACTGTTTAATTTTGAAGCCAAGCCGGATCTCACCTGATGTGTCCCACATGTTCAGCTCGATGCGGTGCTTGTCGATCTCAAAGCTCGCTGTGTAGTTCTCAAACACTGTGGGCACGTAATTCTGCAATGCAAAAAAAAAAAATCATAATAGCTATTTAGTCCACGGTCGCCGTGATTTTGCCAAATAAGACATGTTCCTGGATCAACATTATTGTCCAGAACAATAGACCTAACCCTATTCCTACCCCTAAACCTATCCATAATTTATGCCGAAAATCAGAGGGAAATTATAGTTGAATAACAAGGGTGTATAAACACCTAACTCTGTAAGGCTAAAACTGACATTTCCTGTAAACTTGTCCCTTAATTCTGATTGGTTGCTTGGAATGTTGTTCTAGGATTAACAAGGATGTTGATCCAGGAACATTTTGCACTTACTTAGTCCAGTATAACAAAACATCAACTATTTTGTGTGATCTCCTTTGCTATGCATGAATAACTAACCAACAGGCCTAAATAATGATGTTCACGTTTTATTGTTGTACCTTCGATACTAATCATCGCGTTAGTTGCTATGGTTACCCAAAGAACTTGTCTTATAATACTCTTTGTTTCTGTTATAGTGCGCTGGTTATTATTACAATTTAACAATTGTTTTTTTTTTCATTCTTATTTAAGACAGTTACCAAAAAAAAAAAAAAAAAAAAAAAAAAAAAAAAAAAAAAAAATGGGGGAGTCTAATTTGAAACAATTTATTTTTTTATAATTTGCGTCTTGTAAAAGCCAATAAATTTTATAGTTTTGCAATGAAATGTTATTTGAAAACGCGGTTAAAATATTACGTAAATGTGTTTTTTATTTTTATTTTTTTTGAGACCATCTTAATTCGCACCCTGGTTACTACCAGTCTCACTTCAGCGTCTCGTGCAGTGAACGCGTCCGCGCCAAGTTATAGAAACGCGAGGCTCCTGCTCATCTTTCTATGCATTTGCCCTCCAGTGTGACCAGTCCCTTAAGACAAGCATGCAGTTTACTGAACTCCAACTTAAATCACACAACTTTTAATGCAACCTACGTTCATTGGTTTAAAACAGTCATACTATAATTCTACTCTGACGCACACTCTGACTATAGTTTCCACCACTCCGTTCATCATATTTAGTAACTTATTTTCAGTTTGCAACAGTAAGAATGATATATGCGTTCACCTCTGGGTAGCTGTCCTTGGCGAAGACATGCAGCAGCGCCGTCTTTCCACACTGAGTGTCACCGACCACCACGATCTTACAGCGGCTGCACGGTCCCTCCATCATCACCACTGTCAGCTCTGTCCTAGCGCTTAACGAGCACCATGCGCCGTCTGATAACGCTCCTTTATAACGCCGAATTAATGATTCAGAGGAGAGACGCTGAGAGTGCCTCTGAGTGAGTGGACGGGTATGGCAGGGAGAGAGTCCCCTCCCCTGTCCGCCTGTCAGTCTCCGGTTCCCACGGTGACTCCACGCGCCGAGGCTCTCCCCTCTTGACTCAGTAGCCTTGATTTCTAAAGACACGATGTGGTTGTCTTGCCTTCCTGCTGTGGTTTGGGCATGGTGTAAATTATATTACATCACTGAGTCGCCCATCCGGGGTTCCCAAGGTCATGAAAAATATCGAGAAAATGTAATTAAATGAAAAGCCATGCACTTGGAACATTAGAGCAATTTAATAAAATGTCAAAAAGTCACAATTTCGTTGGGAGGACATTTCATTGCTCGTTGTGAGTGCAATCTCTATTAATTGATTTTAAATTCGTATTTTACATTAAAAATGATGTTTCTGTTTCTAAATGTTGATGTAAAAATGCTTTAATGTTTTGTGTTAGCTTCAGAGTGTTGAGAAAGTTCAGGCGAGGTCTCCTTATAAACCAGGTTATAGCCTATATTAGATTAGGAAAGTTTGCAATTAGGCCTACCTGAATTTTTTATAAGTGGAAAATGATGATTTGTCAAAGAACAGCATGAGTCATCTGAAAACCTTTTGTCTATCTTTGATAACTTTAATTGCTTTTTCAGCACATTTTGGTGATAAATTTATCTTCCTAGAACCACAACACTTAAGAAAAAAAAAAAAATATATATATATATATATATATATATATATATATATATATATAGGCTAGAGATGTGGTTTTATTTTGCGAGACATTGAACTGCTATATTTTTAGTTGATTTACCAGTTTACTTTATTGCTGAGAATAATGATGTGAGCATAAATTAAAAAAGTACGTTTTTTTCTCAGTTTTGTTTTCTTTGAAATATTTTTTCTTTTTTTTTTCTTCAAATAATTGGAAAGCCAGTAGCCTACAAGAATAGAGTCTCATTAATGATTATTTTTTTATATTTAATTATGAAATATTAATAACATTAATCATTATTATTATTAATAATAATAATAACATTAACATTTCTACCCCATCATGGCACTTGCACTATTATGGCCACGTATATATTTATACACTTTTACAATTTATATTTAAATTATACAATTTATACACCTTTTCTGTACGATGCACCTTCTATGTTTAGATCTAATTAAAATATTTAAATTGTATTATTGTAGCTATTATTTTACTTTTTTAACAGTTCCATGGCTTTTAAACTTTTCAATAGTCTTAATTCACATGTATGTTTCTGTCAGAGTTGTCAATGCAAGTTTGCATCTGCAAGACTTTATTTTTATTTATTTATTTATTTATTCATTTATGCCATCTGCTGTTGAATGTCGGTACTGCAGATTTTTCACTGTTGAAAGGTGTTGGTCTTCCGATTTATTATTACATGCCATGGTCTGTTTTTTGTTTGTTTGTTTGTTTTTAATTTGTTGAGTGGTGGACGCTCACTTTGTGAATTTGGGTATAGAATAACATGTATAAGGACAGAATAACAAGTAGCTATTATTAAATCTGATCGAAGGGACATCTGCGTTTGTTCAGTTTAGTTCACTGCAAGGTTTGTACACGAATGCAATAATTGTATTTATTATGTCATTTATCTTTTAATCGTCATTGTGAGTTCTCAGCTTCTTTAATGGGCTATTATATTGTGTTTTAAGCTGGTGATGTGGTCTTAAGCCTCCTTGTAAAATCGTATTTTTTAAAAAGTCATTCAGTTTTGGTCAGGAATTGAAATCGTACTCAGATGTTCTGATTACTTCTGTATTCTGTATTTCGTTCAGGCATTCAGTTCACGCCCTAAACCCAACCATTATTGACAACCATCATCCACAAACGAGTTCCATCGACAGCCACACCCATAAGCGCTGTCCCGCTTTAACCTGCAGGGGGAGACAAATACCACCAGACCGAGCACGCCTGTCACGTTAGTGCGTTTGTTGTTTTATTTAGCACCGAAAAACCACATAATTATATCATTTTGTAGTCACCAGAAATTTTTGAAACTAGAAGAAATGGTGCATTACTAACCACAGGAGGTTACGCATTCCTGCTGTCCATGAATGTTTACTTTCACACAATGTGTTTATGACCTTCTGAACTGCTTTAACTGTGCTCACAATTTCTTTCAGCGTTATTTCTTGTACAGTCTGTTTGGTTTGTTGTTTGTAAAGCCAGTTGCACCTTGTGGCATGTAGCATTGGTTCCTGGTATGTGAAAGTTTCATTCGTAAACAAAGAAACAAGCATAAATATGTTATTGAGTTTCTTACATGCAGATGTTGCATATTTTTGTGGATTAACAAAAATAGCAAATATAAGAAAGAAAGAAAGAGAGAGAGAAAAATGTTAATCCACTTAAATATGCTCTCATTACCATCTAGATTATTGTAATACTTCACTGTTTTGCACATAATCCCATGAAAAGCAACAACTTTGGGTAATGTGAACAATAATATGGATGTTATATCAAAATAACAGGTTACAATTTTGTATAATGTATAACACAAAGTATATATTTTATTGTGGCTCTTCACAATTTTGAGGGTTTTCTTTTGAGGGAAGTTCATTTTCATGGTCCTCTGTTGTGACAATATTTGTGGACATGATGGTACAGTTTTATGTTAGGGTGTCATCATGAGTGGTTGCTAGGGCATTGCTATGCAGTTGTTAAGGTGTTTTAAGTGTATTTCTTTTTTACTGCCTTTCATTGTGGTTGGGTGTTTTGAGTAATTGTTAGGTGGATCTGAAGGAGCGTTTGGTCCCAGAAACAGTGATGTGTGACGTATAATAATCACCTTCACAAGCGGATTATTTTTAAAGGAATGGGTCACCCAAAAATTAAAATTTGCTTAAAGTTTACTCTCCTCCAGATGAGAATGTTTGGTTCTTCACTGGAAACAATTTTGGAGAAATTTAGAATTAGAATCACTTGCTCACCAATGGATCCTCTGCAGTGAATGGGTGCCGTCAGAATGAGAGTGATAAAAGCTGATAAAAACATCAGAATTTATGGATTTGTTTCTTACAAACACTCAGCTTTCTGCTTCACAAGATGCTAAAAGATGGACTGGAGTCGTGTGGATTACTTCTGGGTTATTGTGATGTTTTTATCAGCTGTTTGGACTCTCATTCTGACGGCACCCATTCACTGCAGAGGATCCATTGTTGGATGAACTATTCCTTTAACGTGCAGTATCACAGCATGTCACACTGAAGGAAACTCCTGTCAACACTTAAAATTTCATGTCAATTTCCTATGCTTTTTTTCCAGTCAAGCACTTAATATGTGAATGTGCAGTGGACCTGGTTACATAAAGGACTGTCTCCCTAAATATATTCCTGTTGGACACACAGAAGCATTTCTGCTGGGCTGTTGGTCATGTTCAGGCTCAGTGGAAGAGCAGTCAGTGGGTATCTTAGAGTCTTAGCGTCTTATAAACAGTAGCGCCATCCTCTTATTGTTGTGTATGTGAATCTGGCACAAGTCTGAGCAAGTTTAAACAAGCAGTCCACTTAATTTACAACTGAAGTGTACGTGTGTGCATGTACCTCGCGTCTCTGGATCTCAAGGGGCCAAGGAAAGCTAATTTTCATCCAGCGCTCCAGCCTCATTCTCTCTGTCTTGCTTTGTGTGCGCAGCCTATATCAGGCCCAGAATGCATCAGATGCACACAGCCTAACCCACTTACAGCTTAACCAGACTGCAGTGGGAGCCTATTCACACACAACTGTAGTCTAAGGTTAACTATGGTCAGGATAACTCTCTCTGTCTCTATTCCCATTTAATCTTCTCCATATCAAATGCCCTTGTAAACTTTTATTACCTCTTATATGTCACCCGGGAAAGAGCTAAAGCTTGATGTTTTAATTACCAGAAGGTTACATTGAGAAAATGTTATTGCTCAGATGATGCACTTTTATAGCTCAGACCATTGTGGTACACAAGTATAGAAGAAATTATGAATATATGAAGAGTTCAGATGCAAAAGCCTCTAAGTGCCATCGGAAATTTTCTTCTAAAATGAGTATTTTTTTATGTTCGGTTATTTCAGATTAATTAAAAGGACCTATACATTGCCATTAGAATAAAATTACTGAACCTAAATACAGCAGCCTGATAAAAATGCTTTTTAGATGAAAATTTCAGACAGCACTTAGAGGCTTTAGCATTTAGAATTTTATTTATGATTATAACACAATTATTTTGCACAAATATTGATAAAATAAGAAAAAATATAATAATAATTAAAAATTATATTTAGGATTGAATCACCATTATTTGCAAAGATAAAATATCAACAAGCATAAAGAAATAAAATTATAATGATAATTTATGATTACATTTAGAATTAAAACAATTTTGCATAGATTTATAGATATTAATAAAATAATCATAATTAAAATTATAATCATAATTTGTGATTATATTTATGATTAGTTTGCATAAACAAATATTAATAAAACAATTATTATTAAATACAATTAATTTATGATTATATTTATAATTGAAACTATTGTTAAAATAAGCATAATTTAAATTATAATAATAAATGACAATTATACATATGATTAATAATTATTTTGCATAGTGTTAAAATAAGCATAATAAAATAACCATAAATTATGATTATATTTATGATTAACAATTATTTTGCATCGATAGATAATAAATTAATTCTAATAAATAAAATACGCATAATTAAAATGATAATTTATGATTAAAACGATTAGATTTATGATTAAATGTAGAGAGATATTGATAAAAGTTGGTTTAATAAAAACAAAAAACAAAAAGAATGAAATCCAGTATGAGACATCCATTTACTACTGGTTTATATTTTTACTGCTTGAGGCAATTGACTTTCATATCATTTGGCAAGCAGGGTTTGCCTGCCAGCAGGACTTTGCCCGACTCTTTAGCCATTAGAGGATTTATGTCACCATTGGCGGGTACGGCAAGACTGGCACACAAACACCAGACATTATTTGCAAAGATTTAGGACCAGAGCTCAAGCAGCTTAAGCCGCACTTAGCAAGACATTGGGTGTTTTCCAAGATCACTAGTTTTCAGATTTCTAAAGCAATGTAGTTTTTGTCAGCATTTCTAGAATGCCGGTGACGTGATAAAAGGAAATAGAATTCCACTCATTTAATCTTTTTCCTATAGCGTGTTCTGCATAGCTTCTAAACTCATTCAGCCCGTGACCCACAGTTCACTTCCTGTTTCTCTTAAAGCACTTCCTTTGCGCTTGTAGATGAGTCAGAGTGTAGTTTCACTGACCTTTACTATTGCAGTGTTTGGCTGTGTGTATGTTTGTGTGAGTGTGATGGGGTGTGGAGGCTGATTTAGAGTGTAAAAGCATGCCTGCTTTGGCCGGAGTTGTTCCAAGCATGGTTATTTTCTGTCAGAGCACTCACAAACACATGAGTGCAAAGCACCACCTTCAAGTGTTAACAATGGTTTGTGAATTTACTGTGATTTCCAGATCGGTCTTGGAGAATAGAAGGAATAAATAGACATTTCCTCTTGGCCTTCTGGTTGCACACAAACATGCTCATAAGCACGCCTCCACAGCTACGCGAAGGACGTGCACGCCTCTACACACATGCTCGCAGATGCACACATCCGTTCTGCTACATTCATGCTAACAAAAACAACACTTGAAACTTAGACAGTGTAGCTGCTATGAGCTGTGCACATGCACACCTCATTTTTTCACACAAGTAACACCCCAGCATTGTGCACCATTTTGATTGCACAGGAAAGCCTATTTTTACTCTCCTCACACTGACAGAAATATGAATATGTGATCCCCCTCTCCCAAAACCAGCACAAAACCTGCCTCACATCTGGTTCTAAGGATTTCATTGGTCAGTCACAGTGCTGATTGCCTACACCAGTGGTTTTCAAACCTGTCCTGGAGGACCTCCAGCCCTGCACATTTTGCATGTCTCCCTCATCTAACACACCTGATTCCACTCATTAGCTCATTAGTAGAGACTGCAACACCTGAATTGGGTGTGTCTGATAAGGGAGACATACAAAATGTGCAGTGTTGGGGGTACTTCATGGAGAGGTTTGAAAACCTCTGGTCTACACAACACTGAAACAAATACTAACCTCTAACTAAAAGATAATGATACTGTTTGTCACAGTCTGATCTGATTTGTTGGCAGGTGATTGAGTTAGCCAATAAAAATCTTTATTGGTTTGGGTTTACATTAAATTTGGTTTGAGTTTTAATGGTTTGGGAAAAAAATTTGGGAGGAATATTGGGTTTGCACTGGTGGTTTGAGGAAAAAAAAGCATGCAATGTGAATACATCAAGACCTAAGTACCATATTTGCATTTTTTAAAAATTGTCTTAAGCTTGTAATTGTAATGTTGTTGTGTATTGTCTTCAAATATAATAAAATATTATTATACACTTTTACTTCACTTTGGAGCTTTATGTACATAAATTGTTCCAGTCCATGTGTAGCTTAGCGACATAAAAATCAAATTCTTTGGCTTCTCTTGGAACTATATTTACATTGCCAGAGAAGAAATAAACCATTTAACTGGACAAAATGTTGTATGAAATTTAAACGACTCTATATTTACTTATCCAGCCTCCTGTTTGTGGCCGAATCACTGAATTCTTGCTTGTGTGATTTTGCTTTTGCTTATGTTCATTTATTTATTTATTTTTATTTTAACGTCAATAACTAAAACAGTTCTTGTAAGTGACATAAGGGGATGGAAGATTTTTAAAAATTATTTTGTTACCAAATTTATTTTGTTTAATTTTTTGATAGATCTTTACAACAAAACAGATTCATTTCTAAAGCTTAATTGAAAGCAACAAATCACTTTACAACTAAAATATCACAAAGCATAGATTAAAAAACAGCTTCTGCTTATTTAATACTGGTTGCATTTCAACGGGAATCATTCCTAAAGAAGAAAAAGATTAATCTGTGAAAGTGTATTTAACAAACAGCCAGAATTCCTCTCATTCTCTTGTGAATTTCAGCTGAGTAGTAAAAACAGCTTTACTGCATTTACTAAATTGAAGTCAGCACAGCTGCCTGTCAGCACACAAACTCCCTCATTGGACTCCTCAATCCATTATTCTCTCCCCCCACCCTTAAATCCATTTCTCCGGGCTTTGCAGCTCGCCACGCCTCGCCTCATTTTTTCTCAATAGTTGTCAGAGGCTCGGGTCACTCGCTAGTCGTCGTGAGGCATCTTCCACTCCCTTTCTTTCTCTCTCTCTCTGTCCTCCACCTTCTCAGGCTCCAGCATCGTTTTTTGCAAACGCTGAGAAAACCGTGGACCGCGAAGCAGCTCGTATACTCGAGGTCGTCTGAGCTCTGCATTATCCGAGGCAGGAAAACAAACGCGAAGTCTTTTCTCCTCAAAAGTTCTCGACTCAAACTCCGACCATGTCCGGCGAAGACGCACCTGCCCAGCAGCAAAACGCCGAGGAGCAGAAGCAGCAGCAGCAAGAGACCAAGACGCCCGCCGAGTCCCCAAAAACCGAGAGCAAACCAGACCCACCGCCCAGCAGCGCCTCCACCGAGGCCGCCGCCGACACCCCAGCGCCCGCCACGGAGAAAGCCCCAGAGGAGGACACGTTCAGCTACCGGGCTCTGGTGCTCACCGGCTACGGCGGCTATGATAAAGTGAAGCTCCAAGTGAAGAAGGGGAAACCGGCTCTCAAGAGCGGCGAGGTGATGGTGCGCGTAAAAATGTGCGGGCTGAACTTCGCAGATCTGATGGCGAGACAGGGACTGTACGACCGGCTCCCGTCCCCGCCAGTAACCCCGGGCATGGAGTGCTCCGGGATCATCGAGGCTGTCGGTGAAGACGTGACTGACAGAAAAGTGAGTAAACTCATCGCTTAGTTCATCTATAAAGCCATTTATTCATTAACGGTGTTCATTTCATTGCACATTTAACGCGTTTGTTATGAAAATGTTTCCACAATGTTTACAGTTCATACTCTGTGCAAAAATGTCAGTCGTTCAAAGAGACAACTCGTACTTAAACTCCTGTCACATTCACTCGCCACCGGAGACAAAAGAGGAGCGGGAGGGGCACCGATAGCCTCATTTCAGAATCACCGGAGCTCTTGTCGCGCTGACCCGAGCAATGGGCCGGAACGCTAAACGTTCACGGGAGAGCGAGCTTTGCTTGTGTACACGGCGAGTTGAAAGTAACAAACCGCCTGATGATACTTTTTGTTCACCGTTATGCAAACACAGCGTTCACATCTTCCATCGTTTTCTATAATGGAAGCGTTGAGTTTATCGCGTCTCTGTGTGGATGAACCACCGCCCCTCTTTCTCTCAGCGCTCGCGAAGTCGCACCTGACGCGCCGCATCCGCGCACGTGCGCGTTTAATTCTAGACGTTCTAAAAAGTAGCGAAATTATGCTCTCGACGGGTTTAATGCACTTTTAGCGGTGCGTGCACGAGCGATAGCGGTGTCAAGTGGGCGCGTGGAAGACTCCCCACGCGCAGAAAAAAGGGCGAGGCGCGATAGGGGGGAAAATGCTAATCGCACGCGCCCTTTGTCATTGCCTAGCGCATTGTGACACCGACATACACTCTGACATCATTCATCATTCATGCAAGATTATTATTATTATTATTATTATTATTATTATTATTTTATTTATTTTTTTTCTCTCTCTCTTCGTTTTGGCCTCTTTAAACAATAATTAAAGTTTTTCTTCCCTTCATAACGTAAACGCCCGTTTCTGTAGGCACGGCGCTAATGCAATACAACTACTTATTACCATATTTGATACAGTTGGCCGGCGGATAACTATGCGATTAAATAGGATAAACAAATCTAATTCTCGGGTTACTTTTTCAGTTCCATAGAAAACGGCGGAGTCTTAGTATGACGTGGACTAATTGACTTTCTATGTGCTCCATATGAACAAATCGATGAGTCATGCCTGGTGGTCGCTGCGCTGGTCTCCATGGTAACGTATCATGGCAACGTCATGCACCGGCTCTGTGTGAGAGAGTTCGTTGAAAGGATTTGATAGTTACATTACCCAGAATAAACGCGTTTAATGAGAACCAGTCGAGGTAAGATGTTGAAGAACTCTGTGAAATGCAGATTAAAGCCTGAGCGCGTGTTAACACCAGAGAGGGAGCGAGCACTAGGCGTTGGCTGGTGGGTGATGCAGAGGAGGAAGACAATGGTCCAGCCCTTCCTCAGCCCTCCTCTGTTACCGATATTGAATTTAAAAGGTCATCTCTCTCTCTCTCTCTCTCTCTCTCTCTCTGTGTGTCTGTGTATTACCATGTCAGCAAGCAAACAATTGCTGCTTCTCACATTAGGAGACCTGATAGTGCTTGGCAAAGCTGACATTGTTTGGTGAGCATGTGAGGTGAGGAATCTGCTGATTGTGGCGTCCAGAAAATGACTCTTTCTTGGGGGAAGAGATGGAGACACTGTCTCTGCGCACACTGCCGTAGAGGTGGACGCTAAAGGCCGTGACATCCTCTCACATGACCTGACAGATGTTATTCTGAAACTGCTCTCTTGTGCCCACTCTCTGTCTATATTAGCATTTTTCTCGTGAATAATTCATGTAACTTGTTGCTTGTGGGCACACACAATATTTATCAGAGTTCTGCTTTGAGGATCAGATGCATCTGTTCACAATTATCTTCCTCTGGACCACATTGTCGGCCTGGAATTTTTTCTCTCTCTCTCTCTCCCTCTGTGTGTGTGTGTGACTTGACAGGTCGATGAACAGCATCGCTGTTTATCACTTACTGATATTCACTGCAGGGACACAAGCCTCTATAGCTGAATCTGTTGGTGCCGTGTAACATTTCTGATCGAGAAACCGTTTTAACCATAAGGTTTTTGACATGGAAACCTGACGTGGTTTCAAGTACTTGCATTTAAGAGCAGTTTAATGGCGCCATAAAGGAAGAGTTATGGGTTTGAGTCGTAGGCTGAGATTTGTTCAGTTAGTGGTACTATGAGAGTGATCAACATGTTAGAGCTGCATCAATGTGGAAAAATAATAAAAATGTTTACTGAGCCGTAATGTCACAATACAACAAGAGAGGTAACCGTGTTGCACAATGTGCCGAGAGTGGTTACAGAAATGGAAACAATACTGGTGCTGTGATGGAAGTATGACCTAATTTGACAACTGTAGGGTATAAACAATGCGGATGAGAGTAAAATGACTCTAGAAGCCCAGTTTTATCAGGTGCAGCGTAAAAACAAGCAATAATAAATGGATGAAGTTGACAAGCCAAATTGTGACTGCAGTACTTTGCTGTGCATTTTAAGTATGGGGGGGGGGGCGTTCCAAAAAAAAAAAAGAAAAAAAAAAGCACCCATTTCTGATTAAAAGATGGTGACATTGCTGCTAAATGGCAAGTTGGTAGTTAAAAAAAAATTGCCATTTATAGGAATTTATTAATGGAAAAATGCGTAAGATGTATGTAATATTAATCTATAATGGGGACATTGTATATATTAAGCCTTGTACTGGTCACATTTACTCACTTTGTTGCCTTTTCTAGTTCATAGTGTTAGGGTTAGGATCTCTGCACGTCCAAAAAAAAAACAAAAAAAAAAAGGGAAAAATATACATTTCCGTGTAATCTCTCAATTAATGTGAGGTCATTAATCTGCATGAATAGCACAATAATTTTATAGTTACTATTTAAATAAAGCTTTTTAAAATCCCTTTATGAAGTTAAGGGAGATATGGGAGAATAAAGCATGTTCATATGACAGGACATGTTAGTACAATTTTTCCCCTTATGTTTTGCTGTTTCTTCCAAATTAACCATTCTTTACAACGTTGGTGGGTACCAGTTAACATGCAAGTGAAAAATAAGCTTTTTTTCATATTAATTAATAAAATAATCATTAGATAATCCATATTGAGAATATTTCAATAATTGGTTAAAATACAGCTAAAATATAGCAGAAATATTTAGTAATTAATTCCTCCATAATTAGTTGTTTCATAGATGCTTCCAATTTAAAGCAACAGTGTATTTTTGCATGGACTGCACCCCACCGGGAGCATGCGGGGGTTAAACGTCTTGCTCAAAGGCACAGTGGTGATAAAACAGGATTGTGATCTCAATATCTCTCCACCCCACGTGGGATTTTGAGCCGCTGTCCTTTGTGTTAGCAGCCCAGAGCCTCAACCGCAGGGCTACTGCCGCCACATACAAAACAAACAGCTAAAATAGACAAAATCAGTGCTGGGAGACAGCAAAGCTTTATGGAGCAGAATCCCGCTCATTTCCACAGCAACAAGATTAGAAGTTCGCCGATAGATGTATTGCATGAGCCAAATGCATTAGAGAGAGCCACTTTACTCTTCAAAGTCTGTGTGTGTGTGTGAGCATGCATGTGTGTTTAAATGTGTACGTGCATGCATACAGGACACAAAGAGACTAGAGAGACATGGGAGAGGATCACAGCCAGTGACAGACATCTCACAAGACCTTCAGCTGGCCTTGATCTTTGCAATCTCAGCTGAAGTGTGTTTGTTCAGCGCAAGCACAGAATACAAAGTATGATGAGTTAGTGACACAAGTGTGACTTTTGCAAGTCTGACGAAGAAGGAGAGAGAGGAAAAAAGG
>JAFVLL020011007.1:59901-101632 GCA_021397915.2 Tor tambroides
AAACAAAACGACAACAAAAAACAAACAAACTGTGGACTTGATTTGAAAAAGCTAAATGGTCCAAAAAATAGATTTAAAAAAAAAAAAAAAAAATCAAAAATGACCGCCATAGGAAATGAATGGGAAATAGGCAAAAATACGAAAATACAAAGATGTTTTTGTGTGTACAATTTACAAATCAGCCACAATGCAGAGAAAGTGCACAAAAATGAAGGGGTGACAATTTTGCCTGAAAACACTGATCAGTAACTAAGAAATACACAGCACTGAATATATAAATATATGGCTATACAGGCATCTAATGGCTTCACCATGGTATTACAGATGATTTTCTTTATTTTTTTTTCCCGCAAGGTGGAACAAAATTTGCCTCAATTCAATGGATTTTAAATACGGTTGCTCCATTTTTAACTTAACTACTGCATTAATTGAAAAATTATATAAAATTATTATTTTTATTTTTGTTACATTTTATATACATTTAGATATGAATATTATACAATCAAAATGCTATATTAAAGAAACATTATAGAAATGAAATGGTGTATTCTTTTCACGAAAATGAAATTATTACACGATTATGGCCTCAACACAACAACCACACAAGAACAACACAAGTGTGACTCCCAAATGAACAATACCAGAGGGTTAACGAGAGAAAAAAGAGGGAGCGAGCACTAGGCGTTGGCTGCTGGGTGATGCGGAGGAGGAAGATAATGGTTCAACCCTACCTCAGCCTCGTCTGTCACCGATATTGAATTTAAAAGGTCACCATCCACCCTCTCTCTCTCTCTCTCTCTCTCTCTCTCTCTCTCTCTGTGTGTGTGTGTGTATTACCATGTCAGCAAACAAACAATTGCTGCTTCTCGCACTCAGAGACCTGATAGTGCTTGGCAAAGCTGACATTGTTTGGTGAGCATGTGAGGTGAGGAATCTGCTGATTGTGGCATCCGGAAAATGACTCTTTCTTGGAGGAAGAGATTGAGACGCTGTCTCTGTGTACACCGCTGTAGAGGTGGACGCTAAAGGCCGTGACATCCTCTCACATGACCCGACAGATGTTATTCTGAAACTGCTCTCTTGTGCCCACTCTGTCTATATTAGCATTTGTGTCATGAATAATTCATCTAACTTGTTGCTTGTGCGCACACACAATATTTATCAGAGTTCTGCTGCGAGGATCAGATGCATCTGTTCACAATTATCTTCCTCTGGACCACATTGTCAGCCTGGAATTTCCTCTCTCTCTCTCCCTCCCTCTGTGTGTGTGTGTGTGTGTGTGTGTGATTTGACAGGTCGATGATAAACAGCGATGCAGTGAATATCAGTAAGTGAACAGCAGGGACACAAGCTTCTATAGCTGAATCTGATGGTGCCGTGTAACATTTCTGATCGAGAAACCGTTTTAACCGTAAGGTTTTTGACATGGAAACCTGACATGGTTTCAAGCACTCACATTTAAGAGCAGTTTAACTGCGCCATAAAGGAAGAGTTATGGGTTTGAGTCGTAGGCTGAGATTCGTTCAGTTAGTGGTACTATAAGAGCGATCAACATGTTAGAGCTGCATCAATGTGGAAAAATAATAAAAACATTTACTAAGGTGTAATGTCACAATACAACAAGAGAGGCAACAGTGTTTCACAATGTGCAGAGAGTGGTTACAGAAGTGGAAACAGCACTGGTGCTGTGTTGGAAGTATGACCTAATTTGACAGTTGTAGGGTATAAACAATGCGGATGAGGATAAAATGACTCTCTAAGCTAGGTTTCAACAGGTGCAGCATAAAAACAAGCAATAATAAATGGATGAGCTTGACAAGTCAAACTGCAACTGCAGTACCTTGCTGTGTATTTTGAAGTATTTAAACTTTCTACACTTTTAACAGTATTTGTTAAACATTTAATACTTTAATAGTTTTTAAAGTGTAAAAATGGCTTTTATATTTATATTATATTTCATGAATTATATTTTTTTTTATATCGCTGCTGAATTGGAAGTTGAAAGTTAAAATAATTGCAATTTATAGGAATTTATTTATTAATGGAAAAATACATTATATGTTTGTAATATTGATATATAATGGGGACTGTGTATATCTTAAGTCTTATACTGGTCACCATTTTTTTTTTTTTTTTTTTTTTTTTTTTTTTCACCATTTTTTTGGCACCTTGCTGCCATTTCTAGTTCATTTTTAAACTTTGGAGGTCCAAAAAAAAAAAGTGAAATGAAAATAAAGTAAAGAGAAAATTCACTGAATGAGGAGGAAAAAAGTATAAATATTCCATGTAATCTCTCAATTAATATGAGGTCATTAAGCTGCATGCATAATAATTATAAAACATAATTGTGCTATTTAAAAATAAAGCTTTTTAAATTATTTTTAGGTGGAGTAAAGCATGTTCACATCACAGGACATGTCAGCTTCCCAAAAGAATTTCATGTCAGCACAGTAAAATATATATATATATTTTTTTTTCGTTTTTTTGCGAATTAACCATTACAACTTTTGGTGGTTACCAGTTAATATGCCAGTGAAAAATAATCCTTTTTTTTCACATTAATTAATATTAAAATAATCATTAGATAATCAATATAGCAGAAATATTTAGTAATTAGTTCCATAATTAGTTGCTGTTTTGTAGATGCTTCCAATTTAAAACAACAGTGTGTTTTTGCATGGACTGCACCCCACCTGAATATGCGGGGGTTAAGCGTCTTGCTCAAAGGCACAGTGGTGATAAAACAGGATTGTGATCTCAATATCTCTCTGCCCCACGTGGGATTTTGAGCCGCCATCCTTTGTGTTAGCAGCCCAGAGCCTCAACTGCAGGGCTACTGCCACCACATACAAAACAAACAAACAGATAAAATAGACTAAATCAGTGCTGGGAGACAGCAAAGCTTTATAGAGCAGAATCCCGCTCATTTCCACAGCAACGAGATTAGAAGTTTGCCGACAGATGTACTGCATGAGCCAAATGCATTAGAGAGAGCCACTTTACCCTTCAAAGTTTGTGTGTGAGCGAGCGAGCAAGCAAGCATGTGTGTTTAAGTGTGTGTGTGCGCGTGCATGCATACAGGACAGGAAGAGACTGGAGAGACATGGGAGAGGATCACAGCCAGTGACAGACATCTCACAAGACCTTCAGCTGGCCTTGATCTGTGCAATCTCAGCTGAAAAGTGTGTTTGTTTAGCGCAAGCACAGAATACAAAGTATGATGACACAAGTGTGACTGTTTTGTAAGTCTGACGAAGAGAGAGAGAGAGAGAGAGAGAAAAAAGGAGGGAGAAGAGGGCCGATCTTCCCGTATGGTGAGTCATGATCACAGTTCCTGGCCGAGACTTAAATGTCCATTGATCTGTGATGTGCAGAAAGTCCAATTAAAGGAGAAAGAAGAAGAGGAATGGCAGAAAGCAAGACTGAGACGTGGAAGACGAGAAGAAAGAGAGACAGGAAAGACTGCAAACTGTGAGGAGAGATGAACTGGGGCACAGACGTATTGGCTTGGGAGTAGTCCCGCTCTCTAATTGGACAGTATAGACAAAGATGCCCATGCGTCCCTTGGGCCTATTAGGATGTATGTGTGTGTGTGTGCGTGTGTCTTCCTGTCTGTGAGGGAAGCGCTGGGTATATTAGTGTTTGCGTTTTGCTTTTGAGAAGAGTTTCTGTGTGTGTGGTTCCTGAAGCTCTGTTGAACATTTGTGCCAAGTTTGTGTGTCCTCCAGAAAGAGAAATAAAGAGATAGGTGGTTTTCTGGCCATGTTTGTGTGTGTATGTGTGTTGTCTTCTCTCAAGCTCATTGAGGCTGAAGGATCTGCCTGCCCCCCGATGAGAGGAACTGATCTTTAGAAATAAAGAAAGACGGAGATAGAGGGGGAGATGAGAGATGAAAAGGAATGATAGACAGAGAAATAGTGGTGGAGGAAGTGGGATGTTTGTGATGCTAGTGATTGAGAAAATGCACAAGTGGAGTGTTGAGTGTTTTTGTGCATGTTACAAAGGTCGGACCAGTCAGTGTCACTGCATTTTATGAATTTTGTAAACAGCTTAAAGGTGAAGTGTGCCATTTGTTGGCGCCAGCGACACCAAACAGAACTGCAATCTGTTTATTTGAGCGGCTTGACTGGGTTGGATATAACAACGCTGGCTCAACCAATGATTTGAAAACATGGACCATTAGTGGTTGCGATTATTATACTGTGCAATTCCTTTAGAGGTTTATTAGTGGTAGCTCCTATTGCTCATACTGTATTAAAAGGGATAGTTCACCCAAAATTGAAAATTGTCATTTACTCAGCTTCATGTAGTTCCAAACTTGACTTTTTCTTCAGTGGAACACCAAGATATTTTGAAAAATGTTTGAACTATTTTTGCTCATACAGTGAAAGTCAGTGGGGTCCAAAATAATATCGGAGAAAAAGTTGGACTTAAAAATGATAATAAAATGGCATGCATTTTATAAAACGTATTAGTCCAGTTCAAATCGTACTGGTCAGGTTTTTGTGAAGTTGGACTAACAGACCTAGATATAGACCTAAATTATGGTGGGAATTTGATTCTATCCATCAGTTGTTGATTGGATGGAGGCAGGTCTGAATGTTTGCATTTGATTGTAAGAAAGGGGCAGGGTTTAAGGCGGTTATGAACTGAGAAACCAAAATTCCCTTGATCTTTTGACATGCAAGAGGTCATTGTACTATTAAAACATCCTGTAAATTTCAGAACTCAACTTTGTTGTTAGTCTAATAACAGCTTATACTGAAGGCTGTCTGCCAAAATGACAGCTTGTGGAATGTTCTACTCTATGATGTAATAGTGTGGATAAGCACCGCCTCCACAGAAGATCAACTGCTTCTACATCACTGCCTGTTTAGCCCCGCCCACCGATTCACACACATGGTGTTTACGAGAGAGGTGAATGCACAGGTCTACACAGAAACCAAACGATAATAATGCTCCGAAGACAACAAGACGCTCTGCAGTGCCAAGTTGTGGAAAAACAGTGTTTGCGTTGCCTTCCTTCTGATCCCAGCATTAGGAAAGAGTGGATGAACTTTATTTCTAAAGGTCCAGACCGCTTCAGTAAGAACTTGGTCCTTTGTTCACTTCATTTTTACTGCGGATTCGTTTACAAACAAGGCGCAATTCGATGCCGGATTTTCAGAAAGATTGAAACTAAAAGATGATGCTGTGCCAACTATATTGGATCTGATAGTAATGTTGCAACACAAGTGTGAGTAACTGTTTTTATTACGTGATTACTATTGCTTTGCTTTCTCTTCTTACAGATTGTTTGATATGTAGTGAGTATTTATGCATTTTAACCTAAATCTATCATCTATGAGGAATGTAGGCTGTCAAACATACACAACTGTTAGCCAATCATAGCAGTGGGCGTTTACATCTGAGTCTACAATCCACCACGACTATTCAAACAAAGGCAGTTCATGACCCCTTTAAAATACATGAATGATTGGAGATGTCCAGCATACTCCACCAGAAAAAAAATCTGTCCTTTCACTGGAGGTCAAGTTATGAATTTTGATTAAACATCACAAGCTTAATATAAAAAAAAGAAGTAACATGCATGGATGACGCACTCACAATAACATGCTGGAAATAGTGAATTTCCATTTCACAAAATATTCGATTATCCATTGTCATGTATACAGACAAATGGAGATTATAGGTTCGACTATGCAACAAACCACTGTAGCTCAGTTTCAACTGCACAAACACACTAATGGTGGCTTAGATTTATGTGCTACAGATGTATGTATGTGTGTTTGCATTCCTTGTATCTCCTCATTCCAAAGGAAGTAGTGGAAGTCTGCTCAATGAGTTTTCCTGTGTGTGTGTGTGTGTGTGTGTGTGTGTGTGTGTGTGTGTGGGTCGCCAAGGTAATTGAAGGATTTTCAGTTACAACTGATATTATCAAACAACTCTAAATGGAGCACATTTATCTGCTTCAAAATAAAGAGCAAAACAGTCCAGCTGGCCAACAGTACAGGTTCAAATATTTCGTTGAGGTATGCTAACTGTTTTGAAGGATAATGACAACAAAACATACACAAGAGATCACCCAGATCTGTGCAGCTGGGTGATTTTTCTTGCCAAAACTTTTTTTTTTTAAACTCCACTAGGCAAAACAGCAAATGAACAAATAACCATACAGATCCACTGAGCATTATCTTCTCGAATGCACTCTTTATTGACGTATATTCAACATTGTTGCAGCGCTGTTATGGTGACTGTGGTATGAAACACTGAAAGGCATATTGTTGCTGAAACATTCCAGGGCTGTTGTCCAAAGGTTCCATGAACGTTTCTCTGTTTTCTTGACTGTAGGTGGGTGATAAGGTCCTGGTTCTGAACCGGAGCGGTATGTGGCAGGAAGTAGTAGTGGTGGCGACCACACACACCTTCTTGATGCCTGAGGGCATGAGTTTTGAGGAGGCGGCAGCACTTCCTGTCAACTACATCACCGCCTACATGATGCTCTTCGACTTTGGGCACCTGCGTCCCAACCAGAGCATACTCATCCATATGGCTGCAGGTAAGTGTATGTGTGTGCACTGTGGAGATTATGCAAATGTATTACTGGCTTCATAACAGGGATTACATGCAGCTTAATGCAGTTATATTTTCATGAGCTGCAGCACAATGGACACATCCATCATGTGCAGGTGTGCGTAAGTGTTTGTGTATGTACGGTTCTTGCAGCTGGCCAAAACGGAGCCCTGGGGCTTTTTACAGCGGCGAGGGAGTACAGCAGTGGTTTACGTTTACTTGCGCGCTCCCATCGTCATTCGTGGGAGTGGATCAGCAAGTCCCTTGTGGCAATTAACGATCTCCAAGTGTCGTCCCTCCAAGTGTCGATTTCTTGCTCTCTGTGCAGGTGTACATATGTGTGGGGGTGTGTTGGGAATCCGTGCTCTCTAAATAATGAACTTTGGGAGACACTGTAAGTGCAGGTGCAGGATTGAATAGTTTATTAGTTCTCAGAGGATATTCCTGTAGGTGTCAAACAAATCTCTTATCGATAAATTCATACGAGCGAGTCCCTTGGCAGCTGTTTAGTTTATAAACGTTTAGACAATGTTCTGCTCGCATTGAAGACTGTGCTGTGGTTGTATTGGAAAACAGTGACAGATTTTGGGATGATAGTTATTTGGTTAAACTGTGATTACACAATTATTCATTTAATTATGCAACATTTAAAGTGATTAAGGGTTTTCTAGTCCGAATAGAATGGCGAATGTGTGTGTATTGATGATTTAGTCTATGAGTGCATTGCAGTGTTGGGTTTTTGAGTGTGCATTTTTATTCATGAGGGTCTTTTTTTGTTATTTAATAAGCAAAGTGAGGGGGAAAAAAAGCAATTTTAGGCTAATGAACATTTTTGTGGTATCAGTATAAAAAACAAAACAAAAAAAAAAATGTAAGTGATACCACATCTGCCTATGAGAGAAAATATTGGGGAAACTAGTTAAATAGGTGGAATTAGACTTGGGGGAGTAGCTAAATACATCAAAATTGCTGATAAAATCTGCACACTTTGAACAAACTACTCTGGTATGATACGCCTTCCGCATAAGAAATACCAGCATTTAAAATGCCAACATCATAACGAAAAGCAACACACAGGCTTTTCCTGCCTGACAGCACTGCTTAGAGATCATACAGCCAATTCAAATTCATCCATTTCAAGTGTTTTAAAAATGAATGAATGGCAAACATTGCTCATAATTTAAGTACTTGATGTCTAATCATTTTTTTTAAATTTTTATTTTTTTTTATTTAAATGCATAGCTTACAAAAGCTGAACAAGCTAAAGAGGTTCATTGTAAGACAACTGTTAAAGCCATTGGGTCTCATTCACTAAGCACACGTACGCACAAATTTTTGCATGAAACCTACGTACGAACGTTTTCATGTACAAATCATGATTCCCTAAAACGTTCGTACTAAAAGTTATTCTACATTTAAGAAAAAATATAGGAACGGCTGAAAGCACACGTACGCAAAGATCACACTCTGGCCGATCTTAATCTCTATATAGCCTAATCTATCTGTATCTAATGTATGTTTCATCTTAGGATAATATATATTTATATTCTATTTATATTCTGGTATTCATCTTAAAATTATTTCATCATATACAGTGAAAGAGTAAAAAAAATCTGCTTTAGACTATAGCTTGAGCTGCAAGGTTTTTCTGAATAATGGTGCATGTACAGCCGGCTAATGGAAGCTCTGTAAACTGGGTATAAATTATGTATGATTATTGTGAAATTGTGTATAATCTGATTTTGAGGAGTGCGCACTTGGCATTGCTCAAAAGATACGGCGAGAGTGTGTCTGTAGACGGCGTGCGTCATGTGACGTTGCGTGGAGTATCTTTGACTAGAGTGATGGAAGGCTGTAAGGAAAGTGTGCGAAATGACGTTATTATATGGAGATGGTTTGGGTGTGTTTTATGCAAATGATTAACCTTGTGCACACTGCGACTCATTTAGAATACTCCAAATTCACTAACATTAGGACAAGGTTCAGAACAAATTCATGTGCGTACGCACGTGTTGTGAATTGGGTGGAAAGTTAGAATATTCGCATGTATAGGCACAATCTACGCAATTATTAGTGCATGAGACCAATTGATTGTAAGTGTAATTAGAGCCAAGCACCCCATGGGTTGCACAGCACCAACTGCTGGTTAAAAATCACAAAATGGTCATTTTTGCTTACAACTTCTGGCTTGATGTTACATGCAGAGCAAGGTAGATTACTTAAATTGTAGTCTGTTTCTGATCCCAAATTACATGACAAAAATTGTAGTTAATGTAATCCATTACATTACACATTTTAGGTAATGTAATCAGACTACTTTTTGATAACTTAGGTAAAAAGTAATCTAAAAGTAATCACATTGATTTGAATAGAATGTCATACCATATTGATATAAAAATACAAAGAGTTAGAAGAAATTCCATTCGTTATAATTAATAACATGAAGTGGGAAGCACGCTGACATACAGTATGGCTCAGTTGCGCTTCGGCTGTCCCGAGATCGAATCCCACTTTATGGACCTTTCCCTATGGCAATCCCACCCCGGCTCTCTCCCACTCGCTTCCTGTCGTGTCTCCACTGTCCTGTCAGTGAAAAATGCAAAAACACCAAAAAACAAAACCTTACTTCAAGGTTTCCCAAACTGGGGTTTGGAAAGGAACCGCAGGAGCTTCATGAGTTTAATAGAAAGTTAATAATTAATTAGATCATAAAAATGGAAACTTTAAAATAAGTCATTTTAGAATAACATCAATCAAAATAAAACACTTACTAAAAAAAAATCTAATTTAATTTAATATTGCCATTAACCAACAGAGAACCGTGAACATGCAAATGCTATACTTAATTATTAAAATATTTATTTTAAAATCTCAGGGTACTTCAAGTAAATATCAGTTCAATCAGTTCAATTTTATTTATATAGCACATATAAAAAAACAACCATGGTTGACCAAAGTGCTTCACAATGTCTGGAGAAAACTCAAACACAAACAAAACAAATACAGTAAAACGTGACAATGTCTCAACTCTAAATAAAAGCCAAGGAAATATATTAGGTGAAAGATGTTCAGATGTCAATAAAGTTTGGGCATGCTTGCATTACATGTAAATAAGAATCTGATTATGCAATCAGTTACTACCCAGCTCTGGTTACATGTAGATTGACTGGGTCATGCTGTGTCCAATCAATTCTTTTTTTTTTTTTTTTTTTTTTTTTTTTCTTTTTGAGGTTGGCCTTATTGCCTTTTCCACTATTTTGAATTTTAAAAATGCTTTGTTTGACAGAAACAAAACTTGGTAAGCATCATTGACAACATGTTCTGAGCAATTGATGCACAGCGCCACCTAGTGATCTATTTCATTGTACCTTCAACAAATGCTGACCAAATCTTTTTTTTTTTTTTTTTTTTTTTTTTTTTTTTTTGTCCATTTTAAAGTGATGAAATAACCTTGTGGCGATATTGCAGTGTTTCGCATGCAGCACTTTTATATTAGCTGATTAACTTATCCTTAGAAGCGCCTGGAAGACTTCTGTCTAACTGCATGGGAAGTCAGGCACACCATTTAAAAAGTTTTTCATGTTTCATTGGTTTCAAATGGTTTTCATGTTTCATTGGTTTCTGTGCACTCGTGGTGAACAAATGTTACTCTTGTTAGTGGGACGTGTTTGTCTAATCATTGATATCGTGAAATATTCATCCAGTATATGGATGAGTATAAAACAATGAGCATGAAAAACACAAATAGTGTATTTGTGTAAATCTTACATAAAACGGTTCTCGGATGAATTGCAGCATTCAATTTAGTGGGACAATTTACATAAGAATGGATTTATGAATTATATACACAGGAATCAATTCTGCTTGTGTTTCATGAATGAGGCCCAACGAATGGACTGAATTATTTTCATAATCCCTCTCTGGGGTCTGATATGTGTCTGATATCCCCTGTGAATGCGTATGGACATATGCATCAGACAGTGTGGGTGTGGATGAAGCTTTGGCTCGGGGTGGAAGGAAATGCTCTCGTCCTACTGGAGTGTTGCAGAAACCAGAATTCTCAAACAATCTTGAAAACGTCTCCCTGAACCGCCACCACACCCTAAAAGAGAAAAGAGGGACTGTTTTAAGACGAAACATAGTAGTAGTCACAAATATTTGCAGAGAAATCAAACCAAAACCCCCATAATAAATAGAGGTCTCTGGTCTGTCACTTCTGGAGTGGGGGCGTCAATCACAGATGAGTAGTCTGTAGTTATGTAGCACGTCGTGTTTCTCATAATTATAAGCGTCAGTCTTTGTTTCAGCTTGTATGTTTTGTTGTTCTTGAGATTTTGTTTGTGTGTGTCTATGAATGCTCAGGTGTGTGTGTGTGTGTGTGTGTGTGCTCAGTCAGGAAGCCCTTGGTATCTCATTGCACAGGATGTTTTTTGAATTCACTGTAAAAATGGAAATGTTTCCTTTGAGTTTCACTGAGAATGAGGAACGGCACTGCACCGTTCATATGGAGCATGATGAATGATTTTAGGCAAATACTGTTGTATTTTCTTTAAAAGAAAAATTGGAATCAAAATGAAAATTGGGTCACCTTCATTTTAAGGGCCAATTCTCGCTATTAACAAACCATTAACTACGACTTTTGCCTCAAACTCCTAATTTGCTGATTAATAGTAAGGTTGTAAAGTTTAAGTATTGGGTAGGATTAGGAATGTAGAATATGGTCATGCAGAATATGTGCTTTTATAAAAACTAATAAACAGTCAAAATGTGAATAATAGGCATGCTAATAAGCAACTAGTTAATAGTGAGAATTGGTCCCTATGCTAAAGTGTTACCGAGAATTGTTTTTAGTTATTAGCTGATGCTTGTCACTCTTTTCCATCTCCAGTTTTCAGCAACAGTGCAAGGGAATTGAAGCTGTCTGGCTTTTAAGGCTGCATGAAAGTATCAGATCACAAACAGACATTGCTAAATACAGGTGTAAACACAGTCCAAAATGTTTTGTGATTGGATCAATCAAAGGTATTTGAAAGTGCGTATGACTACAGTGCATTTGTTGTGTAGAAGCTAATCCATCCTGATGCGTCCCACACAACCGTGAAGAACCACCTACTTGTTATAATAGTTTGTTGTATCTGGACAGCCTTAAAGGAAAGCCTTGGATGTCAATGGGTGCTTCGCTTGTAAAATAAAACAAACATTACACTCGAACCAAAAACAGCATTCCAGGATTACAACATCCAGGAAGAGCAGTCGCCATCTGCTATGGTTTATGAAATCGATTTTCTGAAGATCTTTCACTGTCCCCTTTTTAAAAGTAGTTAATCCATAAATGTATTCTGTCATTTATTCACCCTCATGTCATTTCAAACCTGTATGACTTCGGTTTCTTGTATGGAACACAAAAGACAATATTTTGAAGAATGTTCACTCTGCTCTTTTCCACACAGTGAAAGTGTCCTAGTAGTCTGTATGACTTGTTTTATATCCTTCTAGTCTTCTACAGCCATTCAATAGCTTTTTGTGAGAAAAAGATACAAATTTGAGTCATTAGTTGAATTTCTTCCTCTCAACCACAGCATTATTAATGTTTGGAATTAGCTTTTATAATTTCAGTTTCCATTTAATTTTAGATTGTTTTAGTAATTTTATGTTTTAATTTTTATTTTAACACTTTTAATCTAATATAACAGATTTAGTTTTAGTTCACAATGACAACACTTTTTTACATTTTTATTTGGACTTTTACATTTTAAACTTGATGTGTCACAATTGACACTTTCATTTTGGAGTGAATTATTATTATTATTATTATTTTTTCTTTACCTTGTATAATACGTTTACATCTCTAGCAGTCCATTTTCTTGGCATAAACTCACTCCCCTATGGTTGGACATGTGGAAATGTGATCTAGTAGCTTACTGCTGATTTTATAAACAGCCAGAACAAATCAGAGCTGAGTACAGCCTATTCATTGTGACAGTGCCTCATTCCACACCATTATCTGTCTGATTGGTGTGTTACTCACTTGAATTCGACTGACCAGTCACTAGCTGTTTTATGTGGTTTGCTGGACCTTTGCCTTTCGCTCTAACTTGAGATCCGTTTTGAAAAATTCAACAATATGCTTCAGATACAAGAAGCTGTTTATAGATTAGCACAATTTTGCAGCCTCCACTTTGAATCCTGTCGAACAACTCGCTGTGAAACAAGTCTCTCTCTCTGTGTCCTCTATTTGCACTGAGGGTGTGGGCTGAGTGCTCGTATGTTGGGAATCTGCAGAATTCCTCAGTGTTTTGGGGGAAGATTCCCTCTTGCTAGAGGAGGGTGATACTGGGAGGGTAATATTGTTGTGGCCGAGATTGTTGGTTGCCGAGTCTGTGTGTGCGTGTATGAATGTGTGGATGGAGCATAAAGACACTGTGTGTGTGTTTCGTCCTCCTATGCCCTTGTGTACAACGACCTGATTAGATGAACATTGGGCTTAATTTTCTTAAATAAAAAATGCCACACAATCCTAAGTGCAACAAATGGAATTAAACGGGAGAGTCCGCTTATGTAGCTACAGACTTTTTATGCTCTCTTGCTCTCTCTCCCTCCACAAACCCCGAGTGCACTTATGTTTTATTCAGAAACACTTTGTTTGGATTACTTTCAATTACAGTGTTGCTGAAGAAGTCTCACTTATAGCCAGACCTTTGACTAAACGACATATGGTCTGGTCCTCACTGCAGCCTATTCTGGCCAAGAACTGCCCACTTGGACAGAAAGAGACCTCCTGAAGCGACCGACTACAGTTTTTGATTTAATGTGCTATTTAGAGGTGTTTTATTAAATAAAACACAATAATAGACCACTGAAACTGAATGAATGAATAAATAAAGACGCTCCCTTACCACTGATGCCCTTTTAACACAATTAGTATAGCAAACATATTACTGCTGGAAAAATATTATTATTATTATTATTATTATTATTATTATTATTTTAATTGAATTATTTATAATCTATACTGATATATCTATAGTATGAATATGAAGTTTCATATAGCATAAAGCATCATTACTCCAGCCTTCAGTGTCACATGATCTTTCAGAAATCATTTTAAATCATTCTTCCATATTTTTGTGGAAACTGTGAAATATTTTTGTCAAGATTCTTTGAATAGAAAGTTTAAATTTTTTGGGAACATTACTGGTAACATTACTCAACACTGCCATTCAAAAGTTTGGGATCAGTAAGATTTTTAATGTGTGTGTTTTTAATGGAATCTCTTATGCTCATCAAGGCTGTATTTATTTGATCAAAAATAGACAAAAAACAGTAATTGCGAAATATTATTGCAATTTCTAATATTGGTTTCCTATTTGAATATACTTTAAAGTGTAATTTATTTCTGTGACGCAGCGCTGAATTTCCATCAGCCGTTACTCCAGTCTTCAGTGTCACATGATCCTTCAGAAATCATTCTAATATGATTATTTATTATCAGTGTTGAAACTGTTGTGCTACTTAACCTCTTAACTGTCACCCGTCCACCCTGTGGGACGCCTAAGGTTACTTCACTATATTACAATAAATCCTGATCTAATCATGACAAACTATATATCGTTGGAAAGGTCTAAGACTCCTAAATAGATATTTTACCACCTTTTTTGTTAAATTATGTAGGAAAATTATTAATTAATTTGACAAGAGTACACCTAAAAAATCTACATCATAACAGGAGTTCTGACCTTTGTCACAGACCGTCTTCTTAGTTGCCTTTTTCCCTATCACGCTTTAGAAATCATAAGAAATTATATATCAATTGAACACTTAAATTCATGCTTTGAACCCAATTTTAAAATCAGACATTGCATTACCATGGAACTGGTACATAAATATCATGTTACAAAATGTTTTCGTTCATGAATTATTAAAAAATTTAAGTTTGGATAGTGCACTATAATGTCTATGTTCAAAACTGTGACAGTTAAGGGGTTAATTTTTTTTTTTTTTTTTTTTTTTTTTTTTTTTTTTTTTTTTTTTTGGAACTTATGATACTTTTTTCTTTGATTCTTTGAATAAAGAACAGCATTTCTTTAAAATATATTGTTAGAAAATATTTAAGTCTTTGCTGTCACTTTTTATCCATTTAACACATCCTTGCTGAATAAAAGTATTAATTTCTTTTAAAAATAAAGAAAAAAATTTACATTTATTGATTTATAAATCAGCATATGAGAACGATTTCTGAAGGATCATTGTGACACTGAAGACTGCAGTAATGATGCTGAAAATTCAGCTTTGCTTCACAGGAATAAATTACATTTTAAAGTATATTAAAATAGAAAACTGTTATTTTAAATTGCAATAATATTTCACAAAATTATCCCCCCCCCCCTGTATTTTTGATCAAATAAATGCAGCCTTGATGAGCATAAACCTATTTAAAAAAAAAAAAAAAAAACATTTAAAATATTATTGATCCCAGACTTTTGAACACACGTGTTGTGTGTGTGTGTATATATACACTGTTGTATGTAATATAATTTATAGGGATGTAACGATTAACCGCGAGCCGGTTGAAAATTGATTCATATATGTGGCGATTTCAAATCGGTTGAAATGCTAAACAAATCGTGATTCAGTTAGGGGTAGGAGTTTATATGAATGTATGTCTGAGGGGAACTTACTGTCTTTAGAAAAGTTTAGATGGTATTTTATTTATTTATTTTTTTTTCTTTTCATCTTGCCTCTGTATAATGCATATTAAAGTTCATAAGTGCAGCGCTGCTTTGTTTACAGCGGAAACCAAGGAAACTCTTAAAGCGCCACCTGCTGGCAGAGAGTGAATCTGCGTCTCAATCAGCTCGTCTGCGGTTTCATTTCATGCAGATATTTTATGTATACAGTAGTTTCACAAAACTGAATTCAGACCATTCTGTTTTTGCTTCAAATTTCGAAATTATACAATCTTATTTAGATTATAAACTGCTCATGTAGCATGTATGCAGCATCTTTGTTTGGATCATGATTAAAATGCAGTGGTTGCCTCTAATTTTAAATGGAAAGAGCACAGACAAAGCCTTATTTTGTTTATATGAAGAGATTTCTTTTATTTGTTACTTAATTGATTTGGAGCTCGTTTTAAAATTTCAATTTAGTTTTGTTATTTACATTTACATTTATATTTACATTTTGTTATTTAGCAGAGGCTTTTATCCAAATCGACTTACAAATGAGGAGAACAGAAGCAATCAAAACCAACAAAAGGGCAATAATATGCAAGTGCTATATTAGTATATTATTATTATTATTATTATTATTATTATTATAGTGTTTTCAATTTCACAAAGAAATGTGCTGCATTTTGTCCAAGCAATAATAAAAGGACACATTTAATTTATAATTTGTCTTAAATCTTATTTTGTAAAAAAAAAAAAAAAAAATTGCGAATCGTGAGTTGAGTGAATCGTTACATCCCATATATACATAATTTCCCATGC
This sequence comes from Tor tambroides, assembly GCA_021397915.2. Classification (NCBI taxonomy): domain Eukaryota; kingdom Metazoa; phylum Chordata; class Actinopteri; order Cypriniformes; family Cyprinidae; genus Tor; species Tor tambroides. The sequence continues at coordinate 75,966 of JAFVLL020011007.1, forward strand.
CTACAGCCAAGTGTGGCTTTCCTACCTGTGCAGAAAGACTTAGTGAATACTCGAGACTGAATGAGGGAGAGTAAAGTGCACGTATTTTTGGAGATTAGCAGATATGAGCACACATGAAAGAGGTTCATTTTTTTGTGTGTGTGTGTGAGGTTCAGGGGATCTCTTGGCAGCTGTACCACAGGTCTTGTGATCGGAGCTCAGTGGTCATGGGGCTGCCTGGCACGACACCCCCACCCCACCCCCACGAGGTCCAGGAGATGAGATGGGAGAGACAGCAGGTTAAAAGGCATGATGTGAAAAAGAGGTGTGTTCTCATGCATTGTGAGCTCTCTGACAGAAAATGGCGGCCCCGCTGCTTTCAGAGAAACCAACTCTTCCTGAGTCGCCATGGCAACACAAACTTCATTCACTAGCGAGTGAATGAGGGAAAGAAAGAGAGGGCCAGTTTAATGAAGTGATGAACAGAAGAAGATACTGTATATGAGCACTATAGAGATTCAGCGTCGCCCCTTACTGAACTCTCACCAGACTTACTCTGATAGAGTAAAAGCTAATTAACTTGCAGTGTGTATGTATACATGGTTTTATTTAGCTATACGTTGCGGAGAAGATAACATAATTTGTACCTTTCTACAGCATAGTGGGAAGATTGTCAATTTTTACACAAATTGTTGTGTTTGACTATCATCCTCAACCATGCAACTGCAATTAGTGTTTATCAGGAACTACAAATCAAGTTTTTACAAACTAGCTAAACTGTACTGATTTATAGAGATTTATATTATTTACAAATTTTGCATGCGTGCTACCGCGTTTTTCATTTTTTGAATTTGGTCTCATCTAGGTTATATTTACATGCTGTTACTCATTGAGCTTTTTATTTTTTTATTTTTAAGTTTTCATTTTTAGAGTATCAGGCTCTATTTTGGTATCCGTCTGAATTTACTTCATTTTTAAGAGTGCCAGGCTTAATTTGTATTATAGCCATGGATGATGATTATTATTATTTTTTTTAAATTTTCATAGATTTTGTTTCTTGACTAGGCTGTTTTTACATGATATTACTCAGTCTGGCTTGGAGTGTACTCATTGAGCCTTGGGTTTTCATTTTGTGTTTTTTGTTTTTATAAAAAAAAAAAAAAAAAAAAAAAAAAAAAAGTGATTTCATCAGTATCAGGCTCTATTTTGTATCCTATTAATCACAAGTGCCAGACTGCCAGTAAAAGTGTGTGTGTGTGTTTGCAAGCATTATTTCTTACAATCCAGAGCCTAGACCACTTGATCACATTTTATGAATATCACTATGTACTGTATGTGCGCTCTATTAATTTTGTCATTAGATGAGCTTTACCCTTTATAGGTTCATGCACTAGTGACCTTTAAAGACACGGCTCTGCCTCTCCCTTTGAAACACACACACAAGAAACGCAGTAAAAATTGAGATTAAATGGATCTGCTCACAATCTATGTCTGATGTAAATGGCATCTTTAAGACATTAGACCCCAGACAGAGCTCATGAAGGGTGATCTGCTGTCCCAGAGCCTCGCTCAGTCTTGAGGATAAAGCTTGTCACTAAAAATACCATGCTTTGAAATGACTTAAAGGTGTTTGCTGTTGCTGTTTTTCAGTAGTAACAGTAGCAGACTGTGTACGCAGTAAATGCTTCTCATAAAACTTTCTCCATAAACCACCACATTTAAACATTAGGCTTTTAGATGTTGTTTTTTTTTTTTTGTTCCTCCACAGAGAAAATGCATGAGAGTAGAAAAACATTAGAAAATCCATTAATAAATTGGTCAAAGTTATTTTCCTTTGAAACCACTTGCAAGTTAAACAAGGATAATGGCATTGCTACAATGGTCCTAATGTTTGTACATGTGTGGGTGGGTGCTCATCTTTAAGGTCATATGGCTGCACTGAGTTTTGTCCTGCCGTACCCTTTGTTTACATGGTTCTCTTCTTGTTTTGAGATGGAAAATGCTGGAAATAAGTTGTGTTCCGGGTTCTTTTTGTTTTGTTTCCTCTCTAGGTGGGGTAGGCATCGCTGCCACTCAGTTGTGTAAAACGGTAAATGATGTCACACTGTTTGGCACCGCCTCGGCCAGCAAGCACGAGGTCATCAGCCAGGGCGGAGTCACGCACCCCATTGACTACCGGACACGTGATTATGTGGAGGAGATCCGTAAAATCAGCCCCAAAGGTGAGCACTGACATGCAAACCAGTTTTAAACACATAATCTACCATTCAAAAGTTTGGGTCAGTAATTTTTTTTTTTTTTTCTTTCTTTCTTTCTTTTGAAAGAAATTTCAGGAAGGATGCATTAAATTGATCAAAGTGACTGTAAAGAGATTTGTAATGTTCCAAAACATTTCTATTTCAAGTAAATGCTGTTCCTTTGAACTTTCTATTTATCAAAGAATCCTGGAAAAACTGCTTCACAGTTTCCACAAAAGTAATAAGCAGCACAGCCATTTTCAACATTGATAACAAAAAATAAGAAATGTTCCTTGAGCAGAAAATCAGAATGATTTCTGAAGGATCACGAGACACTGAAGACTGGAGTAATGGCTACTAGAAATTCAGCTTTGCCGTCACAGGAATAAACATATACTGAAAACCGTTATTTAAATTATAACATTTCACAATATTACAGTTCTTACTGCATTTCTGATTAAATAAATGCAGCCTTAATGAGCATAAAAGACTTTTATTAATATTAAAAAACCTTCCCTACCCCAAACAGTTGAACAGTAGTGTGGTTAAGAAACTTGTTTTAATAACGCCTGTTAATAATTAAACATTATTTTAAATGCAACATGTTCCTCCACTGACTAATCACCACAAATAAATCTATGCAAATTGTTTCAGTTGTTGTTTTTGCTTTGGGTGCTATGTGTGCAAATAGCCTAGTAAATATAGTGCCATTTAAAGAAAGACAGAATGGAAATCTAACACAAGAAGTCTTTAATAGGGCTTTCTGCTTTGCTGTTAGCAGGCCGTTTGTGTGTATTAAACCTTGAAGTGTATCTGATGTGTATATTGAGGTTTTGTTGTGTATGTGTATCAGCTGAAACTCTTAACACTCTATCCGATAAGACATTGTTTGCTCTTTTATCTTATCACAAAAATGTACAAAACAAATTCCTTCCTTTTTTGTTTAGCTCTTTTCCGTGACTGAACATTTTATTTGATGTACTCCTGACCATAACAGTCTTAGAAATGTAGAAACACCGTATCACATCAATGACATTCCACTCCGGTCAACTCGAGAGCAGCGTTAACCCATAAAGAACTGTTGAATAAGGAACTTCAGCAATACATAGATTTGCTAAACTTGCTGTTGCAGTGGAGCTTTAAAGACGAAGAACTTTCATTTTATACTGCAAATTATCTAACAACTAAAACACAGCATATTCAACATGCATTGCTGAAAACATCAAAACAATAAATGTAACGTTTTTGTAAAATAAAAATTTTCATAAAGAGAAATATAGAATAATACAGAAATATGGTAGGGTCATTAAAAAAATAAAAAATGTTTTTGAAAGAAGTCTCTCATGGTCACTTAGGCTGCATTTAGTTGATTTTAAAAAGAGTAAAAACAGTAATATCAAATACTGTCACAATTTAAAGAAACTGTTTTCTGTTTTTAAAATGTAATTTTATTCTAGTCTTTAATGTCACATGATCCTTCAGAAATCATTCTGATAAGCTGATTTTGTGCTTTTGTAACAATTTACACAAAATTGATCAAATGAACATTTAATCTACACGCTTACGCTTATTCATACAAAAGTATGTTAAAACTGAAAACATGCACTCTCAAATGATGACTTCTGTTAATTGGCCAAGCTGGAACAGTTTTATAGATAGTGTATATAATTAAATGCGTTAATTTGGTCATTCACCATCTGCGTTTTTCTGCCTGTGTGTTTTAGGCTTGGATATTGTTCTGGATCCTCTGGGAGGCTCTGACACCCATAAGGGCTACAACCTACTGAAACCAATGGGGAAGCTCATCAGCTACGGTGAGCCACAACGGACACCCTGAACATCAGCTCGCGTCGCATTTGTCGTGTCTTGTCATGTCGCTTCGACCAAATGCTACAGTCTCAATCTGTAGGGTTGAGGTTTTGCTGGTTCAATTGAATAAACCCCAGTAGAGAAGTCTGAATAGCTTCACAGTGACGTATTACAGTAAATCAACTTCAGAAACACAATACCCAGAACAAGATCCCTTAAACAACATGGCGTCCTGAAGTCCCACCCAACTGTCTTTGTCCCTCCGTCTCTTTCTCTCGCTCACTCTCTTCCTCTATCCTGCTTTATCAGAACAATGGTTCCTCTATCTGACACAGAACCCAGAATGTGTCCGAATGTAGCAGACTGGGTCAGGTCCAAATCACAGGCCAACTCAGAGCTCGCTTTGTGTGAATATGTGTGTGTGAGAAAGAGAAGCAGAGAGAGAGACAGAGAGGGTTGTCATTGCTTTGTGTACATTTCGCCCTCTCTAATGGTACGAAAGAGTGTAATTTACTCGAATTTCCTTTGTCGTCCCGATATGTGGCGTTTTGATCTTATTTCATGCTAATAAGCCACATTTGAAGTGAATGGAAAGGTTAGACTGTTAAAAAAAATGAAAGAGAGGAGATGTGCGAAATGAAGGGGATAATCGTGTGGAGAGACACTAAAACGAGAGGGAGAAAACAAGCGAGGGAGTGACAGACATGGGAAGCGACGTGAGAGGATGTGCGGACAGTGAGCGAATGAAGATGGGTCAAAGAGTGCAGTGTTGGAAAAAGGGAAAAAAGAGCAAGAAGGAGGGCCAGAGAGGCATGTCATTCCTCTGTAAATGAAGAACGCTCACTGTGGGAGCCATTAAGCAGTAATTCACCCGTCGGTCAACCGCACACACATTTTACATGCAGAAAACTCACAAATACCTATTCATGCTCGAGGAACATGCTCACAGTTCAAACGCCTCGCTCACACGCACAAAGACATGCTATAGGACGTAGGAATGGATGGTATGATGGAAGAAATGTACTGATTGGTGGAGATTTTGTGAAACTATTTATCCTGTTTTATGTTTGACCATTTTATGTTATTTATATGTGAGGGCAGTGAAACACATGGAAAAAGACTAGGATGTGCACAAGGAGTAATTTGTTATTAATTGGTGCTGAACTGTTTGGGATTGTGAACTAGTGTAGCTAGTAAACAAAAGCTTTAAACTTAAGAAGCTTATTTTACACTCATTAAGAAACTTCTTATTCTTTTTGTTATAAATAGTAGTATCTATGTCTGCAGAAAGTTCTGAATTGGAGATAAAATGCCTTTTCGTATTTAATTCACTGATTTGGCCAAAACAGGCATTGGCCATTTCCAAACCATTTCCATTTGTTGTTTTTGATTCTTGAAATTAGTGTCTTTCACTCACCAAGGCATTTAATCAAAAATACAGTAAAATGGTAATATTGTGAAATATTATTACAATTTAACATTTTCAGCAGATATCACCCCAGTCTTCAGTGTCACATGATCCTTCAGAAATCATTGTAATATGTTTATTTAATGCTCGACATTATCGTTTAAAACGTGGATTAAGAAATGAAATGCCGATGTGTGTTGACGAAATTGGCAAAAGTGATCAAAACATACAACACTGTGTCTAAAATAACACATTATTAACAACTTATCCACTTGTTAAGTCTGACGTCACGCGTCACCGCTTCCGGGTCCAAACGCTCTATCAGATACCACGAGAAAACAACAAAAGGTGCTAATATACACTCCCAATGTGATATAATACTACCAAAAAATTATAATCCTAACCTTTAACTCCATACCGAAATCCTAGATAGCCAGACAATGAAAATATAAATATAAAAATTATTTGTGTTTGGGACGCTGTGATCATGGAGACTGTAAGTGTACACTGTAAGTTTGAAAACGTTTAGCTTAAATGTTTAATATGAATAAACAGTGCTCATAAACGGCTGCTGAGGTGGTTCTCAAGTGAAGCGACTTGAGGCTTGGACCCGGAAACAGTACTTCTTACATCACCACTTTACAAGCGGATTCATTGAACTGTTGTATAAGATCAGTATCACATTTGCACTCATGTGATATAGCACTTATTGCTTGTGTGATATTAAATGCGTTAATATACATATAACAAAAATATCATAATATAGTTTGTGTATGTGTGTGTATATATATATATATATATATATATATATATTATATATCATGATGGAAAATTACTCGTGCTGTCATAACATTTCAGTCGTACCTCCCATCCCATAAATCATCGTAATATTTTGCGAGATGGATTTCGATGCACTGATGTATATGTGTCTTCTGTGTTTGCGCCCTGCAGGTGCCGCTAACATGTTGGCGGGTCAGAAGAAGAACCTGTTTGCTGTGGCTAAGACCTGGTACCAGCAGTTCTCCGTACACACCCTGAGCCTGATCCAGGGGAACCGCTCGGTGTGCGGATTTAACCTGGGGTACCTGGACTCTGAGACCGAGCTCATCGCTCAGGCCATGGCAGCCATTATGGACCTGTACAGACAGGGCAAGATCAAGCCCCGAATTGACTCCACCTACCACCTAGAACAGGTGAATGAATGAGTGACAGATTGGAGCTGATGTGTAATTTGTTTGGTGGAAAAAAAAAAAACATGAGTGTAATTGCATTTGGGAGTGCATTTATGCCAGGAAGTTCTTGAGCAGGTAAATATGCGAGGGTGTCACCTCAGCCACCATCCACGCCTTGTACTCCTTCCACCCTTTGATCAGTCGTTCTTGCCTCATCTCTCCCTTGTTCTTTCATCCATCTTTCCCTATTATTTCTTCTTTTCTTATCTCTCCTGTTGCTATGGAGATGTCTCTTCCTGCTTACAGTAAGTGAGTGCGACTGCGATCTGATGCTTTTGTGACGATCCAGGCTTTTATCAGCCTCGTCAGGCTATGGTGTTATTGAAAATTCGTAAAAGGAATTATGAAGTGCTTTCACATTCAACTGAAGTGAATATTTCTCAAGACTTCAGCCGATGAGAAGGGCTGTTTGAAGCTCTCTGTGTGTGTAGATCTGCCTGTCCTTCGCTCTCATTTCCTGTCTCATTCTCTTTCCTCAATCTGTCCACAAGTCAATCGTCAGGGCCAGGTTGCTTTTCCCCGTTGCTAGGAGATGGCTCGCTGTTGCCGTGGCGCTGGTTGTTAGGTAGAGTGGTAAAGAAGAGGTGAACTGGGGGGGGGGAACAGAGCGGGAGACAGGTGGACTGACCAGAGACTAGCTGATATGCTGAACACTGAATGAGGAAGAACACACATTCATCTTCATCTTCATTTTAGCATTATGTTTGTGAACTTATGATATTGACATTATTGACATCGAAGTGTAGTTGTTTAGCTGAATAGCAATTGTGTATATACAAAATGAAATCATAAACAAATTATTTATTTCTAATAACATTAATATTATTATATCATACAATTAAATCAATTAAAATTACAGTTACATTACATTAAAAATAGTTTTCATTTATTTCTAACTCTAGCACTCTCTATTATAATTCTATTTTATGTGTTTGTCTTTTTTTTTTTTTTTTTTATATAAAAAAAAAACTAACACTAGCTTTCTTTTTTCTGTTCTATCTACTTGTTTTCTTTAAAAAAAACAAAACCTTGCTACGTGTGCTGTTAGGCTAGCTGAGACTTGTCATAGCACTTGCATGTTGTTGCTCTTTTGTTGATTTTGATTGCTTCCATTGTCCTCATTTGTAAGTCGCTTATAAAAGCATCTGCTAAATGTAAATTTTATACGTTTTTTTATATATATATATATATATATATATATATATATATATATATATATATATATATATATATATATAATTTTAGAATATAAAATAGAAACAATATTTTTATTAAGTATTCAATTAACAATATAATTAATATAATAAAACATTACAAAATTACAAAAATCGATCGATAAATCGATAGATAATTTTAGAATATAAAATATTAACAATTTTAGTTGTTGTTGTTTATTAAAATTAAAGCCATGCTGCTATCTAGATTTGAGTACTGGCAATTGAAGAACAGTGATAGACAATATATGGAACAATATTAGCTGATATTGTCAGTAAATAATTCATTTTTCTGTTTTCAAACAGTTTTTTTTTTTTTTTTTTTTCTTAGTGATTTGCAGTAAATATGATAAATGAAATCGGAATTGGAGTTGTGTAATTTATTTATTTATTTATTTATTTCCCCCCCATATAAGACCAATTAGACTTCTGGTACACAGGGGCATTTCCAAATTTTTGTTTAAATAAAATGCTTTTTTAGCAAATCATAGTTCTTACTGGTGTACATCTCATCATTTTCTCATCAAACAACCCGACAAATGAATGGCTTGACACAACTTGTGCCAGGGCAGAGCCTAGACGGGGCTTTTTTCTGTGTAGACCAGCGTATCTCAAAGTGCCAGAGGGTCCGCGAAATAATTTGCTATAGCCTACCGTATTTTCCAGACTGTAAAGTGAACGAATGATACACAGATTTAAATCCAAAGGCTTGTGGCTAGAGTTCATCTGCCACCTTACTCTCTGGAGTAAGAGTAAATTGGAGACATGAAGAATCTCATAAAGGGTGTTTGTGTGCGCGTGAAGTTCAGTATTAGATCAACTGTCAACAGCTTGTTAGATATTCTTACCGCAGCAGATGGCCAGTCAAGCTGCTCTCTCTGCCATTCCTCATCCGCACCCTCACCAATCTCTCTCTCTCTCTCTCTCTCTCTCTTTCTCTCTCTCCCCTGATCAGGTTGGTGATGCCATGCGTAGGATGCAAGAGAGGAACAACATCGGTAAAATCATCCTCACCACCGAGCCCATGAAGGAAGAGGAGAAGAAAGAGGAGGCCAAGAAAGACGAGGAGAAGAAGAAAGATGACAAGAAAAAGGATGACAAGAAGAAGGAAGACAAGAAGAAGGATGACGCCAAGAAGGAGGAGAAAAAGGAGGAGAAGAAGAAGGAAGAAGCTAAGAAGGACGACAAGAAAGCAGAAGAAAAGAAGGAAGAAGCCAAGAAAGAGGAGAACTGAGTGGAGAGAAACATTGTGGATGTGCTTTGTGTCTGTGTCAGCAGTTTGGGAGTGGTCTGAGTGTGTGTGCGTGTGTGTGTGTGTTATATGTGTGTTTGTGTGTATGGAGGGGTGTATAGTGTAATTAGCTTAACCCCAGTTGATTCCTGACATTAGACCTGCATTTCTGCAATCATTCAATCAACAGAATTCACACACCACTTATGTTCTCTCTCTCTCACACACACACATACATACACACACACACATACACACATACACATACACATACACATACACACACTTTATACACCAAGGGAACACACCACTTTATCGTTCTGTTGTAACCCGGTAGTATTTATTCCCGGTTCTGCTGCGTCCTTTCTAACTATTTCATATGACTGCATGCCACCGAGGCGTGTTAGGGCAGTATTATCCTTTTTATAACTAGCAGCGCAGTGTTTACTCAACCAGCGTCTTTAATTATATAACGAAATAACCTTACTCTGCACCCTAAAATCTGCTGTACTACCATATCCTCTAACGTTATTCCTGCCAAACTAATGCACTATAAATTTATTGTATACCACTGAAATATTCTTTGTAGACGCAAACCAAAAACCACCTCGTTCGCTCTCTACACCCCTCCATGTGTTTGCGTATCCACCGTGAGATTGGCTTTTCTGTTCCCTTTTCGTCTCTGTTGTGAAGTGGGTGCACTTGTTTGATTCGCCATACGGCATCAAAGTGAAGAGCTTTTTTCTGCCAACCTTGGCACACAAAACAAGAGCACCCACCTACACTCCCATTGCTTGTTATTTTCCCCTCATTGGGCCAGACTCACTGACATGTGCTCAAGCCCCGCCCCCCGGAGGAGTCAGGGTGGTTTCTGATTGGCCAAGAGGGACAACAGGCTTTTATGCGTACACGTGCACATCGCCGGCGTTACCCCAAAAACTAACAAGGGTGTTTGGGCTTCAGCTGATCAATGTGCCATGTCATTAAAACGGGGTAAGTGCCAGGGTTTTAATGAGCCGAGCTTGGCAAGCAGGACCAATTATAGAGAGAATTCTCTCAGCCTTTTTCCCATCGTTTTGCTTGTATCAGATGTGGACTCATAAAGACAGGAGTGGCCTTTCATTCCAGAACCTCCTCCAGGATTCCTCAGGATCCTGACGCTTTCCGTCCCTCGTTCCCGTGACGGCTTACCACATGATCATGCTGACCTGCAGCTCGCATTTAAATACGATCTCCACTCAGTCTGGCTTTTCTAACTCTGCTCTCCCTCTCTCTCTACCCATTTCGTCAGTGTGGTTGGCATAGCAACAGCAGTTAGGCTAGTTAGGGATGACAGTTAGGTCTCACCCCCACATCGCAGATGGACGCAAACATACCACTCACAGCAGCTTCTTTTATACCATAAACTTTGGTGGTTTTATTTGAATGTTTAGGAATGTGGCTACACCCAATGTCAATCAAACCCTCTGGCTCCTCCCCCTCCCCTGTTTCTCAGAGCAGTAATCTACTGCCTCCGCTGGTGATTTATATGCATTGCAGTGCTATCATTCAAGTAATCAAGACACCTGCTGACCGCTCTCTTTCTTTCCACACTGTGAGTCTGGTTCATTTCAGTGAGTGTTTATGTGAATCAAAACCAGATCCCCTCTTTTATATGTGCGTTTGTTGCGTGTGAGTACGTGCGTTTCTGAATTTGACCGTCTGTCCTCAGGTTTGTTGTCGGAATTAGATTCAAATGTTCTTTCTGTCTCTCTACCTCCCTCATGCTACCTTATGCTACCGTCTGGCATTTTAACCGTCTTTTTCTCTCCTCCGTCAGTTTCTAACTCTCACCATCACTCTTGAATATTCCGGCCCCCGTGAACGGCCTGCATTGGTTTGCTATCTTTTGCACTCAGCTTGCACTTATAGAGAATGGCGGTTCCACACCCGATCCACCGTATCTCTGGTTCCCGTCCAGGTTTTCACTCAGACCTTCCGTTTTGGTCAAGTTCTCGTTCTCCCACCAACGCACTCGCTCTGTTTGCGCCTCTAAAATCATTCAAACATGCATGGAGATGCTCAGAAGGCCACATTGTTCAATGCATGCTTGTTTACATAATCACTAGGAGTGCAGATAACCGTTCAGGCCCAGAATGCACTGGGGTGGGCGTGGAACAGCCATATAGTCTGAAGAGTCACCGTGTTCCAACTTACTGAATCCCGATCCGGATTGTGTTTCAGTTTCTTGTTGTGTTCCGTTGGTTCTCTTTCTGTGTTCCTGTGGATGGTGACTCAGAGCACCAAGTGACCCTAACTAACACTTCAGTGAAAAATATCCGTCCTCTTTGTATTATTTTTATTTTATTTTATTTTTTTTGTGGTCTGCATTTCAGTAGTTTGAGTTCAAAAGGCTTTGCTGCAGTTCCTCTAAAATGTGATGAATCATGTGATTTCGTTGGTCCTGACCGAGTGTGCCAAACTTTTTCGTGAAGGCATGACCTTCGCTATAACTGTGCTTACTGTACTGAAGAAAAAAAAAAAAAAAACGAAGAATGAAAGATGAAGAAAAAAAACCTAACCGTCTGTGATTTCTGTCAAAATGACCTTGCAAAAGATCTTGAGATTTCTGAATTCGCTCCTGTCGTGTGTGGTCGACTATGCCCTGAATATGATTGGTGCTGACTGATTTCCGACTTTTTTGTTTTCCGCTAACGTTCGAATCCATGCAAAACCTCTCGTTCTTACTGTGCCTCAGTCGTAGACCAACACCAGATTGCCTCCACGCATGTTTACACGCAAATGCACATACACGCACGTAGACAGTTCGTCCCCAACGCCGTCTCAGCTCTGCTGTCCTGAAGGGCTGGAATCTCATTCCCACTGATCTGAAACCCCCCAGATCAGTTGTACTGTTGTTTACGGATGCACTTCTGTGTATCATGTGGGTGTTCGTAAGAAATTAGGCGTATTTTCTAACCTATGACCCGAGGTAACCCAACAAAAAGATCCAGCAGCAGTCAGAACGAATGAATGATTCATGTCTGTGTAGTTTTCCAAGCTGTTTCAGGATTTGCTGGCTATTCGTTGTTTTTTTGTTACTCAGTGAATGTATAGTAATTAATCGCGATCCTGAAAGGATAGTTCACCTAAAAATGAAAATTCTCATTATTTACTCACCCTTGTCTTTTCATACTACTTCTGTGAAGCATAAAAGAACAGATTTTTGTCCATGCAGTGGAAGTCAATGGTAACTGAGAGTTTTGTTGCCAACATTCTTCAAAATATCTTTTTTTTTTTTTTGTGCAGAAGAAAGAGTCATGCAGGTTTGGAATGACATGAAGGTGAGTAATCAATCATACAATTTTCATTTTGGGTGAACTATGCCTTTAACATCTAGTCCTCGCGCCCCGTTCACAAGCAAACCCTGCTGTGTTTTCATTTCCAGATGAGCCAGCAGCGACATTCTGGTTCTGGAACTCATCTTGCCTGCTTATGACATCAGAGCTGTCGATTCGGTTTCGGCCCTAGTTCTGTCTGCATTGGCTAGCGTTAAGCGCCGCTGGGTCCGTTCAGAGATCGTTTGGAGCACCCACACCCAAAAACAATAACATCTGGGCTGGGAATGCTCACTTTAAGTCTCTCAAGGTTTAGACATTATAGCATGATATTTTGGAGTATTCTTCCTTTTTTTTTTTTTTATTTTGGAGCTCACAACGACTCCACAATGAGCTCAGCTGCAGGTGCGAGTGTCTCTCGTGGATATGGAATTGTGCGACTGGGAGCCAGAGAGAGGCTCGGATCGAGCCAAGCTGCTTCCTTCCTCAGTCTCTCAATCCAATAGCTTTCCCAGAACAGGAAACGCCCCTCAGGTTTGCAGAGTGTAGAATTCCTGCTGCAAAACCAGCGCTAAATCGCATCACGCCTAGTTGTTATTTACGATGTTAGATAAGCAAACATAGTGCAGTTTGGTGTGCCTACAGTGAAATGTATTTATTAATTTATGCGTTAACCACTAATGAAATGAAGCTTTGAAAGGCTTTTAGCTCTAAATTTATACGGCAGATGTATTTGCCTTCTCTTTGTCTGGCACATATGAGAAACAGTGAGTCATTGTGGACTGTTTCCCACACATGCTCAGCGTAACAGGTCTATCTTTGTCTCGCAAATGTACACTGCACACATTGCGCTGTCTTAATGCACTTTTTATGTACATTCGGATGCATACTTGCGCTAGTAAAGATGCATGGTGACTTCGGAGATGTTTTGGAAAGATCTCAAGTCACAAAAGACTCCGTTTGCACTCTGTGAATTACAGTTCCAACTTTCCTGCTTGGCTTTTTGACTGAAGAGCCAATCAGAGGCACCAGCTTACATTCCCTGTTCACTGATTGGTTCTAAATTCAAACCCCGCCCCCTATCCGTCAGCATTAATGCTCCTCCCCCTCCACACACGTCAGAGAAGCACCACGGGTTGTTTGTGTTGTTTGTTTCTTGAAGCCCTCCATCAAAACTTTCTTCATTTAATTTTGAGAATCTGAAGTGCTGCTGTTTCTGTGCTTGACTCTGGGTTGGTTGGACTACGTGTGGTCATGAGGACCGTAGAGTTCATAACGCTTCTGTGTGTGATGTGACCATTTTGCCTTACATGTTTTCCAGGACTAATTAAAGAGCATAACTAAAAGAGGTGTTTACAGAGTCGTTATTAAACATGATTCAGCCATACATGCCTATAGATACATATTATTTAGGTTTTATCAAAGGGAATTTTATTTGAATCTGAACTGAGTTAAAGAGTAGCATAATCAGATTTGATCTGCTTCCCAAATGATTTTTACAACCCACAAAGTTCTGTCATTCACAACATATCATGTTCTCACTGCGTAGTTTAATATTTATATTTTAAGTGTTCCAGTGTGACCATATTATGTTAATTGTTGAGGGGGGAAAAAATAACACTGTTAAACACCACAAATCATTTTCTTATTTAGTGTGTTTACCTAGCCTTTCACTATGAATATCTAAAAATTCTAAAAGCAAGATGCATATATACATACAGACATACATACATACATACATACACACACATATATATATATATATATATATATATATATATATCTCTGCTGTGGTAAGAAAAGATAATTTACATGGAAAACAAGTAGTTTTTTTTTCTTACCCTATTGTCACAAGTGTTATTACTTGTTTTAAACAAACTACAGTAAATTGTTACAAGAAGAATTAATATATTGTCATTTTCCTTCACATGTGAATGTGTTTTAGAGATGTTAAGATATTTTACTGGAAACAAGACAGCGATACTTATTACTCTATGTATTTAGAGAGCAGTGAAAAAATAAAAAAATAAAAAATAGGAAATCCAAACTGAAGTAACACAAACCCAATAAATAATTCAGTTAATTAAAAAAAAAAAAAAAAAAAAAAGTCATTTCCAGGCTAGGAAATGTAATGGGAATTTCCTTACGTAATAACCCCCCCCCCCCCCCCCCTTTAATTTTTTTCTCAAACTGCAAAAAATTGAGAAATTGTTATGAGTACACATTAATAAACCTAAGATTTTTAAAAATATTTTATAGTAATAATCAGCAACTGAAAATTCATGAAATTTCATTTAAAATCAAGTCATTTTAGTAACTTAGCTGCAAAGAAAAACATCCCATATACATGCGCAAAAAACATCTGATACAGCATTCACTAATATGATGTAATCGAAGCGTACAAGTTATTTTAGGTGTGTCAGGTTTGTCTTGCTGTTGAATATAATTGTTACACCAACACTAAATTGTCGAGAAACATTCTAATTAATACTATTCAATAATTCAATAGAATGAACATAAAATGCATCCAGAAATGGATTGCTGTGACTCACAAAAGAAATGACGTGAGCTTTCAGTCGATGCCGGAATAAAGCAAAAGCAACATTCCTCTAGAAAACAACATGGCATCTGTAACACTGTGCTTAAAATCAAGCTTCAAACTGCTTTAGTGTTATCCGCAGAGGTTCTTCTAGTGCTGGGTCCTGTCATGACCATGATTCCCAGACGTCTCTTTTGGTGTCCAGCACCATGACTGTGCCCATGTGAATTACGTCTGTGTTTACTACTTTTATGGCGGTGTGTCTCATGCCCTCTTTTAGCATGTGATCCCCGGGTCTGTCCACTCCTGTGTCCATGTCTATGCCCATGAGTTCTCTTCTTACATTGTCCCGTTGTATTGTGTTTACTCCTGTGCTCTCGTTTCTCTAGAGTCATACTGCACTCAGGTGCCAATGAAAACGCTTCATGTCCTTGATGGGGTTCATTAAGACACAGTGGGCAGATGAACCGTTGGTCTGTCCGGCAAGAAATCTCCAATTGTCTGTTGTGCCTCAAACAAATATTTCTTTTAGGTTCCCCACTTACAACAATAACTGTGTGCTTTTCTCTGGGATAGTCATTGTTACGATATCTCAGGTGGGCCCTGCAGCGCAAATCCTCACTTTCTGGAGACATCTGGAAATTTTTGTAGTTTTTTGCAGTGCAGATTTCTCTCTCAGTGTGTCTGGGTCCATCATAATGTGTAGGTGGAGAATCCTGAAGGCCTGTGTTTTTAAACCTCTCCACCACTTCTGCAAACATGGTGTTTTTGTTGAGGACAGGTCGAGGCGAGAAGGTCTTCCTGCACTGAGGGCAACTGTAACCCGTGTCTTTGCTGCCATTTTTATCCCAGTAGCGTTTAACACAGCTCATGCAGTAGTTGTGTCCGCAGGGAATTGTCACTGGATCCTGGAGTGCGTCTAGACAGATGGGACAGTTGAACGGATCAAGGTCTTCAAAACACTCTGCCATTTCACAAAGTTATCTTAACTAACAATTAGCTGTAATAAATTCAGTGTTTGCTCTCACACATTGTAAGCTACATAATCATGTTCCATACCGAGCAAGTGAGTGCAAGAGAAAGAAAAAGAAACAGGTATGTGTTTAGAGTGCAGTAACCTGTTTGACAGGTTCAACCCTGTAAACAAAGTGTTTTTTTTGCATTGCTTTTCCCTGAGAAAATACACTAGCAGCCAAAACTTTTGGCACACCTATTATTATTATTATTATTATTATTATTATTATTATTATTATTTTATTTTATTTTTTTCCACACACATTTTAGAGGAGAAAAGTCATTAAAATTATTTTAAAAACTTGTTTTTTTGATCTTTTTTTTAAAATAAATGTTGGAAACAATTAAATCCAGCTTATTTTTGAGCTTTAACCGCTGTCATCCTTGTTCTTTTGCTTGGAACTTAATGTATTATATAATTCTTTAAAAATATTTTATACTCACTGCAGCTTCATTTATTTGGTCAAAAATAGTTAAAACTGTATATTACAATATTAACACTTCTTATTATCAATGTTTATAACAGTTGTTTTTATTTTTTTTTATGGAAACTGATCCTTTTATTCTTTTGATTAATAGAAAGTTCAAAAGAACAGCATTTATCTGAAAAATAAATCTTTTATAACATTATAAATGTCTTTGATGAATAAAAGTACTAATGTCTTTTAAAAAAAGACTGCAAACATTTTAACAGGAATGTAAACATATAATAAAAAAAATAAATCAAAAAACTGCAAATATTATATGCATGGGCCTTTAGGTCAAACGGCTAATCACCAGAAACATGCATTGTTTTGTTCATCCTTTTGAAATTTTTATCACTTTGTGAGATCATTTAGAAACAAACTGTTGCTTAAACTGGCCCCCTATAGTTCAAGTAAAATTACAAAGAGATCAACAGCTACCTCTATAAGTTACAAAAATAATTCAGTTTTAACACTATAAGTCACTCTAAAAAATGCTGGATTAAATGAAGACTTCAGCTGCAAAAGCCTCTAAGTATGTCTGACGTTTTTCTTTAAAATTAGCATTTCTTTCTGGCTGCTATGTATAGGAATCTATGTAAGAACTGGTACTTCTGAATGGGTTGAGGCTGGGATTTAGTGCAGTTGAAGTGAAAGTACTTGATGAATATATACTATGTGTGGAGAGCATTCACTCAGTATCGTTATCTCATTTTTGACCAAGATGGCTTTTAGAGGCTTTTGCATTGGAACTCTTCAAATACAGCCCAGCGCTGGGTTAGGTTACTACCCAGAAGGTTGGGTTAAACATTTAACCCAACCATTGGTTGAAAACAAGACGATCGCTGGGTTTGTCCATATTTTACCCAGCATTTTTCAGAGTGTAGTATACATTTACATAAAATCAAGAATAATTTGTAAAAACAATGTTGTAGCCATATTTTTAATATGATTAAAATCTTCAGTTTATGGTAACAATGTCAAACAGCATGTTACAAATTACCAACAACTTTATCAATTATATTAACCACATAAAAGTACAGGCCTTGGAGAAAGCAGTTGTTTTGTAATGCCAGCAGCTGCTGATGCAGTCCATGCAGAAACTCTGTCCACAGGGAATCGTTGCAGGACCGCTGAGTTGCTCTTGGAGAAGCAGATCTCTCAGCTCAGCCATTTTGATGAAGACAATGCAGCGGAGAGACCAGGAATACTGCCAAAGGCAGGTTTTCTGCTTTGAAAGCAGAGGACTGTGGGGGTCGGCTCTGTGCTGGGGTGTGGAGTAGAGATGCAGGGAAAATAACATCCCAGAGGGGACAAACTAATCATGTTCAATATGTTATGACACAATATCGACAGTTTGTTTTAAACAAATGCTGAACATTTACTGTATTTGGAAAGTTACTAACGTGCTTCATTTGAAATATAAAACATTAAATATGTCTGTCTGTCTGTATCTATTTATCTATATATCTGTCTATCTATACATACATATATCTGCGCATATCTATCTATACATATCT
The DNA here is from genome assembly GCA_021397915.2 of Tor tambroides. Taxonomy (NCBI): domain Eukaryota; kingdom Metazoa; phylum Chordata; class Actinopteri; order Cypriniformes; family Cyprinidae; genus Tor; species Tor tambroides. The sequence goes on from JAFVLL020011007.1 coordinate 93,930, forward strand.
CTATCTGTCTATCTGCGCATATCTATCTACCCATACATATCTCTATCCATCTGCGCATATCTATCTATCTATCTATCTATTTACCCATACATCTATCTGCGCATATCTATCTAGCTACCCATACATCTCTGTCTGTCTATCTGCGCCCATCTATCTATCTATCTATACTGACTTGTTCACAAATATTTATGCTTTAAGCGTATTCATGCAAATATTTCAGTCAAATTCCATAAGTTTATTATGATGAGAGCTCGACACTGACTTCAAAAGCCGAGTTGGATTTTGTCCTGTTGCAGTCGCTACATTCAACATAATGGTTTGTTTTAGGGTGAAATTAGTAAGCTGTCTCTTTAAATTTCCGGATGGCTCTAGCAGTCTGTAGTGTTTTGGTTGTGAGCAGGTCTTTCTGCACTCAGGGCAGCTGTACCCTGTCGCTTCTTGTTGATCCCAGTACTGCTCATCCTGGAGAAGGTCCAGACACTCTGCAGAGCTGAGCAGCTAATGACTGAGTGAATCTCCAGCCTCTCTTATATTAGGACACATTCAAAAATGAAAGTCAGAGAAAAGCTGAATATGACCCTGTTGCTCAGATTTCATTTGACGCATTAGAAAAAAGTGCAGGAATGTTGCTGTGCTTGTTCTTGTACAGCGGAAAGAAGGAACAAGGAAAATATTGATAAGATTCATGTGTATGGTATAATGCACAGTAAATAGGTACACCAATTATTTTTTGAGGTAAAATTAAAATATGCATTACAAATACATTATATAAGTACTTCAACCAAAGCTAAAATTTAAAAGGTAATATTAGACAAGAGTTTAGAGTAGATAACTATTGAGTATTCAGTACACATTTGAAAACTTACGCCATAATAACCCTAAATTCAAATGAACACTTTTGCATTACCCATAATGCCCAAATGCATGTTTTAAAAAAAAAAATCTAGTGAGCAACCTACTACTTAAAATCTGTTATATATTATGATGCACCTTTACAACAAAATAATACACAGATTCAATATTCATACCTCTTATAAAAGCCTGAGTAGGTGAAACAATTTGACAGATCAGAGATGTGCAGGACTGTTGAATTTAATTACACAGTGACTAACAAACACAACCTCTAAAACAAGATCATCGTTTAATTAAAAGCATACTCAACTGATTCAGAATATACAGAGCATTATGTTGAGCATTACTGAAGCTATACATCGACACAGATTTAAAAAAAACATGATTATAGAAAGAAAATGTCACTATAAAATGAGTATTGAAAAAACAAAAACAACAAATAACAGTTTAAAGAAATACTGCATAAAAATTCAGATAAAAAGATTAAGTAGTCATTTACAATTGGTATTATTTAGATGCTGATTTACACTGATTGCTACTTGATTTAAAATTTCTAGGAAAGAATAAAATAAGTAATACACAATTTACTAATTATTTGTGGTCTCAATGATTTGTGTTAATCTCAAGGTCAGGATTTGGCTTGATCTTGACTAATTGCAGGTACTCCTTCAATCCCATGAGCCATCAATGCCTCACACAAGTGAGTAAGGTATGTAGAGTCTGGATATCCACTGTTGCACACAAACAAATATTTCACATTCACACAAAAAGTTGATATTTTAAATGTCAAATTAATGCATTCTGGGAAATTAAGCATTCTTTCTCCTGATCCACACTTATTAAATATGATAAATAATCTAAATGTTGATTATCCAATTTAAATAACAATTCCGATTCCTTTTTTGTTAACCTTAATTTAAATTCAGAAATGTAACTGGAACTTAAAAAACAAAAGCATGACACCTCAACTGGCAATGTTTGAGTGACAGCACATGTTTTAAACATGCCATGGATATCCTTGTCACAGTCGTGTACTTTATTTGTATACAGTCCTAACAGATTATTACATGATAATCAAAATTGCTGCCCTCTAGTTTGTGGACACTGTAGTTGGGGCAAACACCCCTGTGGTTAAGCTAACTAACACTAACACATCCTTACTAAAATGATATTACAAAAAACATAAGTAACAAGATAATTAGTGTTCTCTAAAATCATAGAAATCACAAATTAACATGTTTATGCCACTAGCCACGGTATAATTATCTTTACAAACTTAGCGTTTGTTCATCTTAGCATCTGGACTCACCCACTCTTTCCTCCATCCACCCTGGTCTTGTGGGGGATCCTGCCCCACGTTACTTTTGCATCACCACCAGCCTTCTTGCTTGAACTAACAGTAAATATTAGGCCTTGATTAAATGCCTTTTCCAGGCAGGGCAATAAACTCCGTCCCTTTGGGTTGAGTGGCAGATAAGCCACAAATTGACCACCCTCAAATGGTGACCCAGGACAGGGATCCTTATCCTAAAAGAAATGTGTAAGGCACAGAAATTACAAGGTAATTGATATTACAATATATTTTGCGCAAATGTAAGCTATATGTCTACAGTGCTTTACTTAATAAACTGTGTGTGAGCCAATACCCCTTGTATGCCATCAGGTATGCAGTATGTGATCTTGGCCGTTGTGTATTTGCTATAACCTGGAAGACTCAAAGTCATCTCCACACATGTCATAGTGCCTTGGATCCCCTTATGTTCTTTGCTGTCCTCTTGTCCTGAATGCTGCTCTTGAGTCTGATGTTCCTTCTGTGTATCTTTTGAGCTACAACTTTGAAGCGGATCCCACAGCACCTTCTTCTGAGAGTTCATCTCGTCTTTTCCACACACTCGGCAGTATTTATGCAACTTTAGGCAGTCAGAGCAAAACATGACGCCACAGGTGGTCTGTTTCACATTTGTGCCATTCGCTCCGCACGCGCATTGCTCTGAAGCGGTATGGGACGGCAGGTTGGTCTGTCTCGAAGTCACTGAGGTATCTTGTTTTTTGTGCGCTTCAAGTGGTAAAGAAGTTGGCCCGTCATTTTTTTGTCTTGTTGTGTCTTCTCTGGCATTAGCAAATTGGCTTAGTGAGTTTGTCTTGCTTAATTCATTCTTAGTAGATCTAGGGTTTTCCAACCTTTCCAATGTAGCCGATTTCGGTTTGGTTGATTGACCACCACTCTTGCGACTGCTGTTAGACTGAACTACTTGACTTGTATTCTGAAAAGGAAACTCCTTTAGACTTTGATCAGCTTTTGTTGACCATATGCTCAAAGAAGACGTGGCTGCTCCTTGATCTACACCCTCCTGCAAAGACTTTATCTGTGGTGAGGATGGGGCCTTCTGCCCAGGATATACTTCCTTAAATATATCACTGGCTTGAGAGCAGAGCAATTTTGGACCTAACAAGTAAATGCTGTTCCTCATGGTGTGCAAGATGACCTTGTGAAAACGTGACCGTACATTCAAGCAGCAGGTTTCAAACAGTTTATCTTTTTCAACTACGCCAAGCTCTGTCAAAGTTAACTGCTGAATGCAAAAGTCAGTGGCTACCATAGCCACTAGATTCTGAAGCTGCCGATGACTTTCTCCAACTTCTGATGAATCTGTGCCCTTCAGTGTCACGCTCATCTCACCTTTGCCTGCTTCTTTCTCAGTCATTTTCAAGTCAGATTTTATGGCATCCAGTTGGTTGCCATAGGCCTCCTTCATGTAGCTCCACATTACACAAGACACAGTTAGTTCTGCTTCCACTGTAGGACAATCTTCATTGGGTTTTCCGCCACTGAGGCTATTGGATCTTGCTCTTTGATAAGCATGTGTGCTAATCATTGGCTTAGCTGTAATCTGGTTATTTTTCACCTGATCTTTTAGGTGTGGCCGACCTGAGAAACTATTGGCTCTTCTTAAGTGGGATTTGGAAGTGGGAAGTGATGTTGAGGAAGGAGCGGCTGTCTTCATTTCAGTATTACTGGCTGATAGGGCATTCACACTTGTGTTCACTGAAACTTTGACTCCTGTGGTCAGTGTTGAAGTGAGTCTAGTGGGAGTAGCTGGTTTGGCCTTGGATGTGTTCAAGGTGGTTCCACCAAATGTATTCACAGATAGCGGGTCTTGGTTTTTAAACAGGACATCCTCTCCTGTACAGCTTGGACTTGTCATCCTGAATGTTTCAGTTCCTTCCCCTGTCAGTTCATTACCGAGTATGCCTGACCTCATGGGTGGTGTTGGGTCTAACATTAGCATGTCCATTTTAGTTGTGAGACTCTTTATGTCTCCACCCATCTCTCCTAGTCCAGAGCTCTTAAACCGAGCCGCTAGCTTGTATTCTTTTGTATTCCCAACCTCCCCTTTTCGTTCAGTGCTAGAGCCGATCAGTTTAGGGGGCACTGGAGTGTACACTTCACTTTTTCTCTTAATCTGTTGCTCTCTCTCTAAGGATTCCAGGGATGCTGATGTAGAACTGGAAGAAGATGGTGGCATTTCCGTCAAGTTTCGCATCACGTCTTCCTTTCCCCCAAGCAGGAGCATTTGTTTGGCCTGAGATACCTCACTTTTCTCTCCAACTATATAAATGCTGTCCTGGTCATAGCTAAGCAGAACATTAGGCAGTACTAACTGCACCTTTTTCAATGCTGAATTCAGTCCATTTGGCATGTAAAGAGAACCTTTTTTAATCTGGTCTTTTCTCAGACAACCCTCTAGCTGTTGATAAAGCTGCCTCAGCTCCTTATGGGCTTGACGCATATTCTGTTTAACCCCTGACCCAGTCGGGACCTCTGACTGTAGGTACAGGGTGGTGACCCCCTCGGATGTAATGTGAACCACTTGCACTCCATGAAGACACAGTATCTGCTTGTACTCCTTAATGCTCTGCAGGTACGCAAACACATCAGCTTCCATGATGATGGAAAGATCTTCCAAATTAGCTTCATCTATCCTGCACTCTGCACCCTCCTCCATTTTGCTTTTCTTAGTCTGAGTAAGGCGTTCAGCGAGAGCTTCATTGCTGTCTTGCAGTCCGTAGTGCTCATGTCCTAAACCTGCCATGGATATAGAGCTGACATCTCCTGGAGACCGGGATGCAAAGCTGGCCCATTTCTTTACACTTGCAAGGTCTTCTCTCTTCTCAAGACTTTGACTTCTGTCTCCACTAAAATTAGGATATTCGGCTTTTGAAAGGTGATTAGTAAATAACGTCTGCATATAAGGAAAGGCGCCTTGAAAATCAAAGTAGTTGCCTTGCAAGGTACATGTGTCCAGTAATAAGCCACGTTGCATACGTAGACCAGGAAACTCACTGCGCAGTACATTCAGAGTCTCTGCACCACGAGGAAGCTGACTGCAATCTATAGTCACAGTCATATCGAGGACCACCTAAAGGAGTGCAAGAACATCAGCTGTGTGAGTGTGTCAAAACAAAATCAATACTAGACTAGAGAAGATCGGGAAATGGAACTTGTATTTTTTAAAAGAGCACTGTCAAATGCAATACTTGCTTATACGGTCAGCAAACCTTATTTAGACTCATGGACTCTTGTCTTGGGAGACTCAGGGAGAGTTCATATTTTATGCCATCCAGCTGTAAAATGTGAGGATGATGACGAAGTACGCTCTGGACCACTAAATAAAACCAGAAAGAGGGGATCAGTCTCATTTGAGAGGCAAAGACTGGCTCAGCAGTTTACACACTAACAAATAAGATGTTTTCACACACAGATGGAAGTTAATTTTTCATAATGTCTAATCAATAAAAGTATCAATTCTCATTTTCTCTCTGTCTCACCAAAGACACAGATTCTCACTTATTTGACTCTGCTGCAACACACACACACACACACACACACACACACACACACAAGCACAGTGAAAACTCACTCACTTTTAATCAGGCTTGACAGGACATAAAGAATACCCCGTCACAACCTGGCCACCCCCACACATACACTCTATCAGCAAACTAACTACACAACTAAAATGTTGCCTTGGCCTTGGCAGACTAATCGGCTAGCAAGAGCCAGAGACTTCATTAGGTATATGCCAGCCGTCTGGCTGCCAATCAGTGTAATTTGGATTTTTTCCAAGGACCAGCTACTTTGGCAATGACGTTTAAATGCACTGAAACGCAATGTATGCACCAGATATATAAAAAGTGGGGTAAGATGTGTCAACATTTTATGCTAAAAAGTAAAAATACCAAAGTAAATGGCAATGCAAACATATCCAGGTACTAAAATACATGCAGTATCATACAATGTTGTAAATTTTCAGTGTATAAAACCATGTAAATTGTTTTGCTTATGAATAGCCATGAATGATTAATTTATGCATTTAAATTAAGGTAATGTATGCCAGATACAACCCTTAATATTTTTATGATGTCGTGCTAGTGTTGTGGATTACTCTACTGCTTAAATAAATCAGCTGTTCAGTTCAATAACTGAAGGATATTCTTCCCAACAATTAAAAAAAAAAGAAAGAAAAGAAAGAAAATAGTTTCATTACATAATTGTGTTAATATTTAGTTTATACCTATATATTATAGTTTATATAGTTTGCAAAGTGGCACTGTTTACTCCACCTTCCCCTAGCTATTTCATATCCACTTATTAATACACCATTTACTCTGATGTTTAACAGCAGTCATAACCATGTAAATACCTCTACTCTCCTCAAATGAAACGAGGGCACGCAGAGGTGTCCGACCGATGACAGTGACGGACGTGACCTCTCCTCCTCCGTTCCTCTGGCGTAGGAAGTGAATCAGTAGTTTGTCCCGGAGCCGTTCGTGATCCACGTCTGTTGGCAAACCGTGAACGCACACCGTACGGCCTTCCTCTGCCATCCTTCAGGGCTGCCACCTATAAACACTGATTCTGAGTAAACACAAGTGGATAAGGGCGGTACAATTAATAATGCGTCACCAAAGAAGCCATTTGAGCAGATAAATACCGAAATATCTTTTCCAGCTTTGTCAGTCACTACCTTCCTCATTATAATAACCAAAAGGACGTAAAAGTCGTCGTCCTGTCCACAGTTTGAGTACGGAGCTCGAGCACACAGGAAGTGTAACTAACAACAGAGCTAGTGAGAAGAGACGCCGTTACACTGTCGTTTTTTAAGATGATTATGTAATGTAATTTTTTTTTCACCTGTGTATCTCGATATCAACACTTTGTCGCTCTGTTCTCCTTTAAAATAGAGGATTTCCCCCTTTTCCTTAAAAATAATTTAGTTATTTCGTGCCTGGCGTCGTTTACATGAGAAATAAAAGTGAAAGTAAGGACGCAGGCGATGAGAAATTGCGCCTTTTCAAAGTATTTATGACTTCAGCCGCATACAGACTGGGAAATCATGAGTAAAAGTCGTGCACCTAATGTTTTCGTTATTTATTATTTATTGTATTATTATTATTATTATTTATTATCTATTGTTATAAATTATTATGTCCAATGTCATGTCTTATTTTGCCCTTTAAAAAACGTAAGTCATTAAAAAAGCGTTTATGGGTAGATAAAAAAAGAAAAGAAAATGTGTCAGCAACAACAAAGTCTTTTTCATAAAATAGTAAAGTAATAAAGTTTTTGCACATCCCAAGATCAATATTTTATTCATGCTATATACTTTTAGACGTTCAGTAGTTTCTTATGAATAAGTAAACCTATAAGCCAAAAGGTGCAGTTAGCATGTCAAAGCACTCATCTTTGGTTTTCCAGTGTTGCCAACTTAGCAATTTTGTTGCTAAATTTAGCAACTTTTCAGACTACCCTAGCAACTTTTTTTCCCAAAAGCACCTAGCAACAAATT
>JAFVLL020011008.1:0-11846 GCA_021397915.2 Tor tambroides
GTACCTAGAGTATCAATTAAACACTAAAAAAAATGAATGGTGAAACAATTGTCAGCAATTTTTATTTTTATACTTTGTAATAAGTTGTACTATGCTTGCTAACTATTCTAGAGAGATACTGACAGATCATGACTATAATATTACAGTTTACAGTGCTGTATATAAGTGAAGTAAATTCTTCAATATTCAAAAAAGACAAGATTCTAAAAAGTCTGTACTGAGCAACTGATGTAAACATAATTTGTAAATCAAAACTAAGCTTTGAGTAATATGAATGTTTGGGTAAGAGAACGGAAGTACATTATCAAGGATCTAACTTTGATTTCTTTCTTGTCTGAGAAGAGCAGAGATCTTCCATGTGTCGATGCACTGCGAAAGCGTAATCTCTTCAGGGAAGAACTCGTCCACCTCAGGAGGAACGTCCAGATCTTTGCGTTCCATGTAGGACACAACAGTGTCTTTCAGACTGGAGGACAGACAGAAATCAATCAGTTGCGATACATTTCCATATGTTCAATAAATGTTCTTGCTCTAAGTTTGACAGAGGCAGTGCAAACACAGGCTGGTAGGCTACATCTAAATGTGATAGGGGGCCTCAGAGGAGGATCAGTTCCACATAACCAGTCAAAAATTACGTTAAGTAATATTTCATGAGCCTTGAGTACACAAAAATGGCTTCATTTCAAAACAGGCATTACTGAAAGGATGATAACTTGCAGTTCATTGTAAGTGAGTCAGATGTTGATTCAGGTACCACTCTGATGAATTAATGGAATTTAGTTAGTGAAGGATTTGTTAGACTGATTCAAAGCAGTAACTTGAGGGAAAATAATTCATGGGGTCATGAACTGCGAACGTTTCGGTTACTTGTGTAACCCTCGTTCCCTGAAGGAGGGAATGGAGACATCACGTTGGTGACTGACGAATTGAGAATCTCGCTAGAGAGACCAGTCTGTTTCGAGTGTAAACTAAATGAGTCAATGCACACTGGCATGTGATATTTTCATCTGACTGCCACGCCTCACAGTGTGGGTATAAATAGGCAGCAGATGCAACGCATATTCAGGTTTTCACTGAGGAGTGTACAGCAACTGTGGCAACAAGGGCCGACGAATTGGGAATCCCTACCAAAGTGCCACTGATGCTGCCCCTTTCAGTGCCCTGCATAAGCCTCCTGATCCCTCCTATTAGAAGATTGGACAGGGCTTACGCAGAGAAGGTTGATCACTGCTGTTCCTGCACTACCCACTAAGTGACTACGTTTACATGGACATCAATACTCTGATTTTAATACGATTAAGACAATATCTGATAAAGAGTCTACCATGTAAACAGAGATTTTTGATTACCTTAATCTGGCTAAAGTCATAATCGAAGTAAACAAATCGGATTAAGACATGTGGAGTATTCCTATTTTAGTCGCATTATTGAAGTGCAGTCCAGACATGTACACAACTTAATCAAACTATTACCACCGTGTAGGACTTTTCGCCGCATTTTGCGACAGGATACAAACACGGCGGAGGTCAACCGTTTGATGGCAAATAAAAGAGCTTCAACACTGCCGTCATCTGTATGCACGTACAAATAATTAACTGCACTTGAAGCTTTCAGAAAATTAAAAATGAAACACCCAAAACTGTATATGGCATCATCACCAAGATGAACTATATGTTTATACGTGAAATTCTGGAAGGGACGTCGGATGGCATTGTGTGGTGACGTAATGACGCATGCTATTAATCAATCTATGTACTATAACATGTAAAACAGGAACATGAAAGGATTATTCTAAAAGCAACTCATGTAAACACCTTAATCATAATATTGTCTTATTCAGAATAAGGTTAATAATTAGATTACTGATGTCCATGTAAATGTAGTCATTGAGACTTGGATAACACTGAGTAAAGCATGCCCTTTCCACTGGAAAGGAAACGCTGCGGAAGCCACATCCTCCACAGGGAAGTTCTAAGTAGGATTTACAGATATGGACTAACCCCATATGGCTATACTGCATTTGGAAGTCTCTGGGGTTGCTTTAGGGCGATTACACCTTTGCAGAGAAGGCAGAGCAGGCTCTGCCAGGGGAAAGAAACAGGCTAAGAAGCTATAATGTGGAAGAATACACAAGAATACATGTGATCCTCTTAGGGTCATTACATATGGGGACCCAGCCTATTACCAGTTTTCAAGAATACAGCGAATGAAGGCCTGGCATCGGATGCTCTACCACGTCTGGCTGCCAAAGTGATGGAAGAACTCAAAAGGGTTTGCCCAACAGGGAACTCTCTGGAGCAAAATAAGCACATACTATGATGCAGCAAGCCGACATTGAGCCGGGGCCTCTCGGTGCTTCTACCCACTTGAGGTGAGAACACAGGAGGATACCGGCTCGACACAAAGGCTATAGAATCTAGCGAAAGTGTTGGGTGTCACCCACCCCGCAGCTCTACAAATATCTTTCAGCGAGGCGCCATGTGCTAGCACCCAGGAGGATGAAACACTTCTCGTAGAGTGAGCTCGCAACGTGAGCAGGCAGGGCACGCCTTGTGCTTGGTAAGCCAAGGCGATGGCATCCACTATCCAGTGGGCCATCCTCTGCTTGTAGACAGCCTTCCCCTTCTGCTGGCCTCAGAAACAGTCAAAGAGCTGCTCTGAGGTCCTAAAGCTTTGTGTTCGGTCCACGTACAGTCGCAGAGCACGGACAGGATAGAGCAAAGCTAGGGCTAGGTCTGCCTCCTCCAGGGGCAGCGCTTGCAGGTCCCCTACCTTCTTGATGAAAGCCAAAGCAACCACGAGCAAAGTCTTAATTGACAGAAATGTCAGCTCAACTGAATGCAAGGGTTCATATGGGACAATCTGCTCTCAGCATCAGACTCAGGTCCCAAGAGGGTATGGAGGGAGGTTGAGGAGGATTTAACCTTCTCGCCCCCCTAAGAACCCTGACGACCAGGTCGTGCTTCCCTACCGACTTGCATCCTATGGGGTCGTGACATGCAGAAATTGCAGCAGAATATACTTTGGGGTGGAGGGAGACAGCCTTTGCTCCAACCCTTGCTGCAGAAAGGAAAGCACGGCTCTGATCGAGCATCTTCAGGGATCCTCTCAGTGAGAAGAACACCACTCGACAAACAGGTTCCACCTCAAGGCTTAAGCGTGTCTCACAGACGGTGCTTGTGCCAAAGTGATGGACATGTGATGGGAGCGTAGACCATCTTGCCTGTTGATGTACGCAACGGTCGCAGTGTTGTCTGTACTGAGGCAGTTGATGTGTCAATGCAGGGGACCCATCCAAATCCCAGACACTGCACGCCCGTTGTATGTGCCCCCCCCCCTCCAGCCGGTGGCAGAGGCATCCGTGAACACCACAGCATGTCTGGACACCTGCTCTAGGGGAACTCCTGCCCGAAGGAATGTAGGATCCGACAACAGGCTTAAGGTTTGGCGGCAGACTGGTGTGAATTTCACCCTGTGAGTGCCACGTTGCCACGCCCATCTCGGGACTCGGCCATGAAGCCAGTGCTGAAGCGGTCTCATATGAAGCAACCCCAGCGGGGTTACTGCCGCTGCAGATGCCATATGCCCCAGGAGCCTCTGAAACAGTTTCAGTGGGACCGCTGTCCTGCCTTTGAACATATTCAAGCAGTTCAGCACTGACTGAGCACGTTCCTCTGTGAGGCATGCTGTCTGTTCGACTGAATCCAGCTCTATCTCAAGAAATATATCCTCTGCACAGGGGAGAGTTTGCTCTTTTCCCAGTTGACCCAAAGGCCCAGCTGGCTGAAGTGGCTGAGCACCAGATCCCTGTGTTCGCATAACTGATCCCGTGACTGTGCCGGTATGAGGCAGTCGTTGAGATAGTTGAGAATGCGAACGCCATGAGAGAACATGGCGTTCGCATTCTCAATAGTGTGACTAAACACCGCCTCCACAGAAGATCAATGCCTGCTTCTACATCGCTGCCTGTTTAGACCCACTCACCGATTTGCACATGTAGTGAAACTAACTAGAGGGGCAAACGCAGGTCTACACAGAAATCAACCGATAAAGATGCTCTGTAGACGACAAGACTCTGTAGAGTGCCAAGTTGTGGAAAAACAGTCATTTGCATTGCCTTCCTTCTGATCCCAAAATTAGAAAAGAGTGGATGAACTTATTTTGGATGAATACTTTTAATGAAGATACAGACCGCGTCAGTAAGAACTTGGTCCTCTGTTCACTTCATTTTTACCATGGATTCGTTTACAAACAAGACAATTCGACGCAGGATTTTCAGAAGGATTGAAACTAAAAGACGATGCTGTGCCGACTATACTGGATCAGACAGTAATGTCGCAACACACAAGTGTGAGCAACAGTTTTTATTACGTGGTCACTATTGCTTTGTCTGTTATTACTGATCGTTTGATATGTACTAAGTATTTATGCGTTTTTGACCTAAATCACAGCAGCATTCATCTGTGAGGAATGTAGGCTGTCAAACATACACAACTGTTAGCCAATCATAGCACTGGGCGTTTACTTCCGAGTCGACAATCTGCCATGACTATTCAAACAGAGCGTTCTGATGAGGGGGGACAAAAACAGGACAGAAAATAGCCTATTACTTCTAAATTATGATGTGTTTTGGTGTAAAAATCTTGATAACATTATAAGGGGACCTCAGAGAACAGCACAAGATAATAAAAAAGGCAGTTCATGACCCCTTTAACAAGCTACCCTTAATGAGCTTTTTCAGAACACTTGACAGATGTGGTCAGATCAGAAATAAAAATCAGAAATAGAAAAGAAACATTTGGAAGTAATTATTACAGTGGAAAAACATAAGGCATGTCTTACCTGCCACATTTCTATTAATCTATACGGATGTACTCTGGTAAATATATGTGACCCTGGAGCACAAAACCAGTCTTATGTCGCTGGGGTATATTTGTAGTAATAGCCAAAAATACATTGTATGGGTCAAAATTATCAATTTTTCTTTTATGCCAAAAATCATTAGGATATTAAGTAAAGATCATGTTCCATGAAGATATTTTATAAATTTATTACCGTAAATATATAAAAACTTCATTTTTGATTAATAATATGTACTCCTAAGAACTTAATTTGGACAAATTTAAAGGCGATTTTCTCAATATTTTGATTTTTTTGCACCCTCAGATTCCAGATTTTCAAATAGTTGTATCTCGGCCAAATATTGTCTGATCCTAACAAATCATACATCAATGGAGAGCTTATTTAGCTTTATTATTCAGCTTTCAGATGATGTATAAATCTCAATTTTGAAAAATTGACACTTAAGACTGGTTTTGTGGTCCAGGGTCACATATGTACATTAACAACCAAAGCAGAACTCGCTTGTTCTGCATGAATCACATTAATAATCAATGTATTCAAAACAGTAAATGTTGCTTACCCCCAGTCAGGCCTGAAAGTGTCTGTGGCTTTTGGGTTCTTCAGAACTAAAAGCAGAAATTCATGAATCTCCAACAGGAAGGCACCAGCGCTGGACTTGGCGAAAAAACTAGTGAGCCTTGTCTTGTGTTCCTCCTGCAGAGGATGTTTGTACTCTTCACTGATGTCCTTAAATGGGTCCTAAAGAGCAGATGAAAACAGTTGTGATCACATACAAGCTCACTGAAGGCACACAGCAGAATACTGTGTTTAGTGTGTTGAGTGTCTCACCCCCTTCAGACGTAGCAGGGTCTCTGATTTCAGAGAGCTGAGCAGCTGCCACAGCGCCACACAGTGTTTCAGGCTGCACCTGCTTAATGCCTGCACATACAATTAGCACTTGTTCACAAAGGTATCACACATTTCCAGACAACATTTAAGCATCGGGTCAGAGCAGTCAATCAGTTAGACTCTATTTTTTTCCGCTTTTGGAAAGTTACGGAATCACTATCATGTTTTTTTTTATTTTATTTTTTTTTATTTTGCTGTTGAAGTAAATGGGGAAGCAAAAATCCTATTTGCTGTTAACCATCTATGACAACTTACTTTTCTGAGAAGTGTCCATCACATTTTACCCTACTGATTCTGATTCTGTTCTTGCATTCATTGTGCACTTTTTTAATTCTATCATTTTGCACTTTTAAGGTGACATCACAGTAAAAGTAGTTCAGCATTTAAATCTGCATCTCAAGGGCTCTACTTTGTTTCATTCTGTTCCATCTAACTCAACACAAGAATGTGTGTAAACACCTTAAGACAAACATGTCTAATCATGATCTAACTGCATAGGGCTTCCTTAAGAAGCATCACTGAAACATGTTTTCATCATTGAATCATTATTTTCCTGTATAACACTGTAAAGCTGCTTTGAAACAATCTGTATTGTATAAAGCGCTATATGAAAAGGTTGACTTGACTTGACCTAATACCAGTGAGGATGGCATCCTAGCAACACTGCTCTGCACAGTCAAATAATGAAGAAAGTGTGTGTTATATAATGACCAACCTTGAAGATGTGTGGGGCCATGTTGTCAGTCATCTGTAGCACTTCCTTCAAATAAGTGCCCAGCTGCATGTGTGGCTCACCCCCCGTCATGGCGAGGAAACCCAGGGCCAGCTCGACTGTAGACAGGGCCTCACACACGTCACTGTAAGACTGCAGCTCCTTCACGAGGTTGTCTTGAGTAAGAGCCTGCAACGGCTCCTTTAGATACACAATCACAATATGACTTGTGAAATTATACAAATATATCTCTGCACTGTAAACATGGATTTAATTAAATATATATTTGTTATGTTGCATATAAACATAATAAAATGTTCATTAAGAGCATTTTCACACTAAGCCTTTTTTTCCTGTCTAACAAAATTGTTACCATTACATTAACGTAACAATTAAACATGTACTGGAAACCAAATAATGCAACTTACTTGTGGAACTTTGCCCTTCACATCCATAAATATGATCTCATAATTTCTGTCCTGTCTGTTCACCACTGTCGGAATACCCTACACAAATAAGTATAAATAATAAATATATATATATATATTATATATATATTGTAGTGGTTGTCAACTCCTGAAGAACTCCTAAAAACTCTGAGCACACATTTTCAACCCTGTGACTTACAGCAAGGGTTATGAGAGGTTTGCCCTGTAGAAAGCGGGTGAAGATCTGTCGCTGAATGTTGGGCAGGTCGTACTCCATCAGTGTTTCCTGTCCGCGCTCCATGCTGTACTGGCAGTTGGACAGTATCAGTGGAAGCAGATCCCGCTCATACTCATAATGGATCACATGCAGCTCCATCAGGTCAGCTGGGCTTACCGTGTAACTGAAGGAAACAGGACAGAGAAAAATAAGATACAGAAAAATACAGAGGTGGACAGTTACTGTACTTAAGTATATTTTTCAAGTATCTGTACTTTACTGAAGTATTTTTATTTTATGAAACTTTTACTTTTACTTCACTAAGCATAACATTGTACTTTTTACTCCACCCCATTTCGTCGTTCCTGGTTATTTTGGAGTGGGTGATTATTTCTCCAGTTGGAGACGCGATAGCAGTGTCAGATTCAATCGCATTCAATTGATTCAATTGCATCTGTTCTTGAGTCAACAACTCACTAATTCAACGCACTGATCTGGTCAGAGCGAGTCAACAGTTAACAATTCACTGAATTCACAAGTCGGACTCTCAAAAAAGAAAAAAAAAAAGGCCAAGAAAGGAGATCCTCGGACCTTGAGTGCACGTGCTACTGATGGCAAGTTAATGCTGAATTTTAGTATTTATTATTGTACATGAAAATCATATTTAGGTCAAGGCCATACGATGTTTGCAAAACAGCTGCAAAAACGCTGTTGCCAACTGTATGAAATGCTTGAATGTGGACATGTCCGTATTTATGCATTACCATCTGAATGGGGTAGGTTTTATTTAAAAACTAAACATAATATTAAAATAATGCAAATGAATGCATCTTCCCCGCTGCAGTAGCAGTTTCAAATGGTGAAACTAGTATGTCTGCATAGTATTGTTCTTAAAATACTAACACATTTTGCCCAATGTGACTTCTGTTTTTATATTGTGTTTATATTTAGCAACACTTTAGCAACAATATTTAGTTTTTTTCTCAATTGTATATACTATATGGTATATTTTGTTGGTAACACTTTAGTATAGGGACCAATTCTCACTATTACGTAACTAGTTGATTATTAGCATGCCTATTATTAACATAATGGCTGTTTATTAGTGCTTATAAAGCATTTATTCAACACGGTCATATTCTACATCCCTGATCCTTCCCCATACCTAAACTTAACAACTACCTTACTAACTATTAATAAGCAGCAAATTAGGAGTTTATTGAGGGAAAACTTTTAGTTAATGGTTTGATAATAGTGAGAATTGGACCTTAAAATAAAGTGTGACCATTTTTACTTATCAGAAGCAGTTATCAGTGTATGGCCAGTTTTGGTAATAAAACTATTTTTCTTACTTGCTGATCAATACATATGAAGTTGCTGCATTATCCTCCAAGTGCTGGCTACTTGACAATTCATAATAATTAATAATGATGTCAGACTGAGCTGTAACCTATTTACAAGTTATCAATCAGTACTTTTTTATTTTAATACTGTACATAAAAAAATCAAGTACTTTTGTATTTTTACCCAAAAGGAGTACTTAATACTTAGTACTTAATACTTTTACTGGAGTAATATTTTATTAGGGTATCTGTATACTTTTACTCAATTACCTGATTTGTGTACTTCGTCCACCACTAAGGTTAACTGGGAAATATGGCAGAAAAGTTGCTAGCTTTAACCACCAGGTCACAGCTCTGACAGGACAATGGTTCAGTGTTCTGAGTGGTTATTGGTCTGGATGGTGGTTTTCTGGCTCAAAAAGAAGGAACCCTCTACTAAGTAATTTACATATAGCTCAGAACCCTCCTTTAAATGTAATTCTATGGATGCTTTTTTTCTCATCTGGTATCATCAAGCCACATAATTTGATATCTCTCATATCCACTCTGTAGAATGATTAATACTTAGGGTTAAGGCTTTGCTCAACTCAATAACCCTAAATGATTCCTATATAAAACACATCAAATGACACAAGACATCTGAATTCGTTACCCAGACTCCTCTCCGGTGTGTTTTTCCACAGTGTACACAAGGTCATTGTGAAGGGCGATGAGGTAGCTGACGAGGGCAGTGGAGCACAGGCCCAGACCACGTCTCTGCGGCAGCAGCACCTGCAGGTCAGCGTCCAGACCCAGATCCTCCTGAGTGTATTCAGCCGGCAGCTTTATCTCTCCTGACAGAAAAAGATTCATTCGTCAACAGAAGACAATAAACATTGCTCATCTGCCCAAGAAATGATTCAACAGTGGTCTAAAACGGGGTTAGTAAGTCGGGGTTGGTTTACCTGTGGTGGCCAGAGATACCCTGAGTTGGTTCCATGTTGACAAGAAGATGTTTATGCACTTTTTATACCAAGCTAGTGAAGCTGTCGGTTGAAAATATAACACTATTACTGGGTTTACAATGAACATAATCATTATTAACTGTGACATGCCATATGCTTGCATGATTTCTGAACACTTTTGCACTAAAATGGGAAAATTAACCACTAACAAGCTTGCTGAAATTATTAACAATTCATTTATCATCAATCAATCATGAACATCCTCAGACTGACCCTAATACAGGGCTGGATAACGCTGCTCATTCAATATCACTTTCTTGCAGAGATCGAACTCCAACCTGATCAAACCTGACCTTGGTTAATTTGTTCATGTGTGTTTGATTAGGGTTGGAGTGCTATTAACTCTGCAGGAAACTGAATCTCAAGCGCCACAGTTGCCCACCCCTGCACCAAGGCAACAGTTAGCCATGGCAAATCATTTCTTCATTCTCTAATATGGCCAATACCTTCTTTATGGCTATCCAGAAACTCTCCTATGGTTTTGCAGGATAGGTCTGTCATGTTCTGGAACTTCTTTACCAAATCCTTCTGGAGAACCAAGATGTCAGGAAGGAACCTCACTAGGCGTAACTCTGCTTCCTAAAATAAACAGTGTAGCGGTTAGATCAGATACACAGTTCTTTGTACTTCACAAACAATTCACAACACCCCTCACCCAACAAGCAAACCATGATGGTAGAGTCCTATGGAAGCCTCCCCTGCTAACCCCAGATCTAACACATGCATCTGGTTACCATGGCAGCAAAGACGCATCACCAAGATAAGATGGCTTTTACGACCCAAAGGAATTTAGAGAGAACGTTTTTGACACTCACTTAATTCACTATGAAACAGACACATGTGGCCCATTAAAAATGACTTCTTTCCATTAATTTATGGACAAATCTTTCTATGAATGAACAAGCATATATTGTTGTATATTTTCTTTCATACTGTATATTATTTATGCATGCTTCATCAATGAACCACTAGTTAACTTGACCTCATATATATAATGCTTGATATCAAAATAATCCTCATTTAAATTACTATCAACTGGTGTATACCAAACTCTTATAACATGCATTGTATGCTTGTTATATTAATCAGAGTATAAAGGGCCTGCCCAGTCTGATCTGCAAATGAGTCAGCTTCCAAACAAAGAAACTTCTTCCTGCCTGAAATGACACATTATTCATTGGTCAAGCCGAACTCAGGATGCGTGATCTCTGTAGAAGATAAAAGGCCTTTACATCAGATCTGTTTTTTCGCTTGTGGTTTTGGCCACATGGCAAACTTGTTTCTCCTGTTGAGAGGAATTTGTGATCATTCACACTTTTATAGGAGTTAGGAAGCACTGGGCAACACTGTATAATAATGTTACCCCCCCATCCTGTTTTTTCTCCACTAACTGGTGGATTCATCTTGAATGAAGGCAAAATGCATCTGCTTTGTCCACAAAAGTGAAGTGAAGTGACGTGTGGCCAAGTATGGTGACCCATACTCTGAATTTGTGCTCTGCATTTAACCCATCCAAGTGCACACATTGTTGGCAAGTTGCCATCTTGCCTGGTGTCCACTACACTTTCAGTGTTTATATTTTGATTCCTGTGCACTATTATGAAAATAAACTACAAACAAAGAAACCAAGTCTCTTACGCTCCTCACATTCTTTCTTACCTGCCTCACACTGATGGGTCATTAGGGGAGGGCCCTTTGTCTCTCAGGTGTGAATCACTAAATATTCACGGCCATCATCACTCCCTCGCATACGACCTTTCTAACACAAAACATGTCTTACCAAATTTAAATCAATATCAACATTTTGTAGCAAAGACTCTAGCCTATAAAATCCAGTAGTCAAAAGTCTTGTGCACAAATGTTTAGTACAGGGATCCTCAAATCTGGTCCTCGAGATCCATTTTCCTGCAGAGTTTAGCTCCAACCCTAATCAAACACACCAGAACAAGCTAATCAAGGTTTTCAAGATTAGTAAATAGTTATAGGCAGGTGAGTTTGATCACACTTGGAACTTGGAACACATGAGTATTGCTTTTCTCCCCTTTCTTTACTTTTTGTACAGCTTGTTCTCTATTGGCGCTTTTCCACTGCATAGTACGGCACGGTACAGTTCAGTACGGCACACCTTTGGGGGTTTTCCACTGGGTACAGTACCTGGTACTTTTTTTAGTACCACCTCGGCCGAATTTCCAAGCGAGCCGAACCGTTACCAAAACGTGACGTGTAAACGCTGCTGATCACTGATTGGCCGGAGAGAATCGTCAACAGACCCGCTAGATTTAAATCAGCACAGCCGGCGAAGGATCGAACACAACTGTTTTGAATGAGCGCACCTTTCTTTTAACAACCAAAAAATGGCTGTTTCGTTGTCTGTTGATACAGACGTTCCTC